>CM077149.1:129604649-129832149 GCA_039583875.1 Platanthera guangdongensis
CCAGGAAGATAAAGAAGTACTTAAGTTTAAATTATCTCGACAATATTAATAAGAATTTTTTATAAATGAGGATATAATCTCTATGGGTTAAGGTTGAGTGGTTAAAATAAAGAAGTACCTCGGGAGTACTATTGCTAAAGATAATATCATAAGATTAAAGGTAGAATTATGATATATATGAATCTGAGTGCTGGGTAGCAAAAAGATCCTTGATTTCTGATGGGGATTAGTGGTACGGACCCATGACAGAGCGCAAGTTTTTGGCTTGCTACAAGATAATATCATGAAGATTAAAGTTAGAATTATGATATATATGAATCTGAGTGCTGGGTAGCAAAAAGATCCTTGATTTCTGATGGGGATTAGTGGTACAGACCCATGACAGAGCGCAAGTTTTTGGCTTGTTCAGGGCTGTTTGTCCACATGCCATAATTGACATCTCCAGATCGAAGATCCGACTTCATCACAGTTGCGTCAGAATTTTCATTTACTTGCATTTTCATATATTACATTGCATTTTTCAATTTTGATTTATTGTGATCGGGTCCTTTACATTTACGTCCAAACACAACTGTTGATGTAAGGGATGCCCTATGGTAGTTTATGATAAATATGAGTAGGGGGCAACCACCATCCTCATTGCAAATTTTGGAGAAGACGAATTCCTAGAATCCGACGATCCTCTCACGGTGATGCTCCGTGAGGCCAGGTGATGAATCCTAGGTTTGTATCCCTTGTATCCTCTTGCCTCCACCCCATTCAGTCTATTATTTCCTCTCAAATCCAAGCCGCCATCTTCACGGTTTCTTCCTACCATCACTGGCTCGCTGTAGCAGCCCACCTTCAGTAACCCCATCACAGCTCGCCTCTAGGCCTTCTACAACCACCGAAACTCCTCTCCCCACAACCATCATCGTCCTTAGGAATCCCACACAAAACCTCCTAGCTCCATCAACTCTCTTCCAGGAGACCTACACCCCTACACCCAATGCCCTATTCCAGATTCCTGCCTCCGATTCCACTCCTTCACGATACTCTCCTCATCAGACCCCCCGTTCTTAGAACATCTCTTAGGAAACTCAAGCTTCAAATTTCGCAAGCCAGTCACTGGATGCCTCCCTCCGGCCCCTCTTACCCGCTTCCATCCCAATTCAGCCAACAACCATAAACTTCCACTTTCACACATCCGTCAACCTCCCATGAGTCACCAGTCTCCACCTACGACATCCCCCCTATTTAGTGAGTGTCTTTATTTGTATGATCTTTATTCTATTATTTATTGTATGGTGCTGTGAACCTATATTCTCGTGGATCTATAATAATGTAAAATTATGTTCTAGATTGTCTTGTGATTGGCAGGATCAATTCGTTGCACGTTCTTGCTTTGGCCCTCCACGTGGTGAGAAGCCTAAGCTTGCTTTTCCTAAAAGAAATAATTTTGCACTGCTTAAATTATCTGCTTGTGATTTAATTAGTTATTGCTTGGTTTGATTCCTCCGTCGGGTGGGGGTTGCATAATAATTGAATACTAACGTAGCTTGCCCTACGTTCGTTAGTATTTTAGTCACTGGATTACATGCTTGATTTCACAACATTCTATGGTTGGTATTTAGATTCATTGCATTCTATGGTTATTCACATTGCACGGTGGGTTGTACTGCATTTAATTTTAAGTAGAGTGCGATAAAATTGAGAATGTTATATAAATATAGCTAAACTAAACAAATACAAATATAGTTGAGAGATATGAGATATTAGTATTTAATATTTGTATTAACTACGTAATATTTGTATCCTAAATAGAGCAAATCCTATTTAGGAATTATTAGTGCACACAGATCAATGACGTGTCACCAAGTCGTATTCCGATGTAATAGTATAAATACCCCCTATGTGGAAGAATAAGATCATCAAAGTTATTATCTCGTTATTTCTACTTGGTATCAGAGACAACCCTAAAATCCCGTTCGTTCCCCACTCCACCATCCCGCTCGTTCTCAACTCCGCCGCTCCTGCATCCCGC
This sequence comes from Platanthera guangdongensis, assembly GCA_039583875.1. NCBI lineage: Eukaryota > Viridiplantae > Streptophyta > Magnoliopsida > Asparagales > Orchidaceae > Platanthera > Platanthera guangdongensis. The sequence continues at coordinate 129,606,673 of CM077149.1, forward strand.
TCACCCGACGCCCTCGTCTCCGGCCACGTCCGACACGTCTCGCCCAGCCGACGCCTCTCCCGTCAAGGATGGCGGGCGGCTCTGCCACTGGCTGCTGAGAGGGGTGTCGCCGCCGCCCCTCTGTGACGCAGTCGGTCGATTCGACCTTCCAGGCGATCTTCCAAACACCGATTTCTGCATGACTAAGGTGCCTATGCAAGACTAGTCCTTCCAGCGACCCTTCTGCACCGCTGGCCGCTGCCGGCTTCCAGTCCTGCCGATGCCAGCCGATCCAAGTCACCCCCAGCTGATCCAAGCGGTTCTTCGGCGCCGGGTTACTGTTCCAACATGGAGGCCTCTTCCGTGACGTCACCAAATGTGATTCCGCCTCAAATGAGCGATCCTCCGCGGGCTCATGGCCACTCTGGATCTCTGAAGATCACGACGGTCCCGTTGGACGACACAAACTACCTTGAATGGTCCCGGGCGGTGCAACATGTCATTCGTAGCCATCAGTTGTTTGGTTACATTGATGGTATCCGTACGGAACCCCAAAAAACGGATCCCTCCTGGAAGAAATGGGATTTCAAAAACTCCTTGGTTGTTTCGTGGCTACTACACTCTATGTCTCCGAAGGTCTATCGGAGTTACATGTTGATGGACTCTGCCTTTGACATCTGCACCCGCGCCCGTGAGACATACTCGCACGTGGACAGCTCGACTCAGGTGTATGAACTCACTCGCCGCATTTTGGAGCTGCGGCAAGGGTCTATGACTGTCTCGTCCTTTTTCTCAGAGTTCGAGCGTCTATATCAGGAGCTGGACTATTTCTCGCACTTCACCCCTGCGTACACTGCAGATGCTGTGCAACTACAGCAGCGGGAAGATCGATTTCGCCTTCATGTCTTCTTGATGGGTCTGAATATGGAGTTTGACATGATGCAGACTCATATCCTTCACCGCTCTCCTCTCCCATCTCTCCGAGAGCCCTTCAGCATGGTTCTAGGCGATGATGATTGCCGGAAGTCCCTTACTGCTAGTCTTCACCATGGTGCTAATCTTCTTCCTGAACGCTCTGCTTTGACTGGCGCTAGCCAAGGTCCGAATATCAGCCCCAACAACTCTGGTCTGTCCTGTGATTATTGTGTCCTCAAAGGTCATACCAGAGAGGTGTGTTACAGACTTCACCCTCACCCTGCTCCTCGTGGCTATGGCCGTGGCCGAGGGCCAGGTCATGGTGGTCATCGCAAGGGAAATCTCAGACATCATGATGTTGCTTACTCTACAGATGTTTATGACGAGATCTCTACTACTGCCCCCAGTCAGCTTGCTGCTCAGGAGTTTGATGCTTTTCGCCGCCTACTGCACTCTCAGCCTGATCAACCACCGGGTGCATCTGCTTCCATTGTCTCTATTGCCATGCCAAGTGCTCCTACTACTACAACCTCCTCCTCTGAGTGGGTAATTGATTCTGGTGCCACCCATCACATGACTGGTTCCTCCTCAGGTTTCCTCTCTTACACTCCCTTATCTGGTAAGGACAAGATTATTTCTGCTAATGGCCTGTTATCCCCCATTGCTGGCAAAGGACAGATCTCATGTTCCTTTTTTATTTCTCTGTCATCTGTCCTTCATGTTCCATCCTTTCCACGCAATTTGGTTTCAATTAGTGATATTACCCGCTCTCTCAATTGCTCGTTAACTTTTTTCCTGATTTGTGTGTTTTTCAGGAACTGGGTACGAAGCGGAGCATTGACAGTGGTAAGAACCGCGACGGTCTGTATTACTTGGACATGCCTTCATCTTAGGCCCTCTCCTGTTCTGCTATTACAGTTGAAGATGTTCGCCGCCGGCATCGCCGGCTTGGACACCCTTCTCCTATTTATCTTCTGAAACTTTTTCCTGTTTTTTCCCCGTTTGTGAAACACTTTGTCTGTGATGAATGTGACAAGTTTAAACATGTGCGACATCATACATCACATTTGTCATCTCCATGTAGTACTCCTTTTGATATCATACACTCTGATGTTTGGGGACCATCCCCTGTTGTTTCTACCTTTGGTTTTCGGTGGTTTGTCACCTTCATTGATTGTTTTTCTTGCACGACTTGGGTTTACTTGTTGAAGAAAAAAAAGTGAGGTCCTTGCCTGTTTTTAGCTTTTTCACAAAATGATTCAAACTCAATTCAAGGGGGTCATCCGAGTCTTGCGTAGTGATAATGGAGGCGAATATGATGATCGAGGAGCATTTGGCTCATACCTTGCTGGTCATGGTATTATCCACCAGAGCACGTGTGTCCACACTTCTACCCAAAACGATGTCGCCGAACGTAAAAACCGGCACCTATTGGATGTTGCCCGCTGCCTTCTAGGCACTATGCACCTTCCCAACCCCTATTGGGCTGATGCAGTTCTTACTGCTGCTCACTTTATCAGTCGGCTTCCCTCACGTATCCTTGGCTACGCTACTCCTCTGGCACGACTGTCTACCGTGACTACTGTCTATACTTCTCACCTTTCCCCACATGTCTTTGGCTGTGTTTGCTTCGTCCACGTCCATTCGCCTCACCGAGACAAACTAGTCCCACGGGCTCATCGGTGTGTGTTCCTCGGATACTCTTCCACTACTAAAGGGTATCAATGTTATCATCCTCCCTCCGGTCATCTATACTGCACTATGGATGTTACTTTTCAGGAAGTCGAATCATATTTCATGACATCGACTCATGTTGTTCGTCAGGGGGAGAGTCATGTGTATCTTCCTAGTCATGTGGATCTTCCCCTTCCTATACCCCCGGTTCCACCTCCTCTACCACAGCCACTACAGCTCCCTCCACCACAACCTTCTCTGTCCCAGGAACAGGGACCTCCTATCCCTCTACCTACTGTTCCAATATCTCCGTTTTCCTACGTGTATCACCGACGAACTTCCCGTTTACAGGCTGCCTCTACCAGCGCCCGCTTCAGCCACAAATCCTGATGATGCGGACTTGCATATCCCACTTGCTCAGTTACGTAAGTCTGCATATACTAATCATCCTATTTCTAATCACGTTGAGTACCACCATCTCTCTCCTGGCCACCAGGCTTTTGTTGCGTCTCTTTCGACTGTTTCTATTCCCCGGACATGGCAGGAAGCCTTGCGCATTCCAGTTTGGGCTCAGGCTATGAAAGAGGAGATAGTTGCCTTGGACAAAAATCACACTTGGGATGTCTCTACTCTTCCCCTATGGCCAAAGAGCTATTGGTCAAGATGGGTGTTTTCCATCAAGCAAAATCAAGAAGGGAAGGTCGAACGGTACAAAACATGGCTAGTGGCTCGGGGGTACGCTCAGACTCAGGGCGTGGACTACCAGGAGACATTTGCTCCTGTGGCCAAGATGGACTCTATTCAGGTATTATTGTCCGTCACAGTGATCATGAGCTGGGAGGTCCTTCAATTGGATGTCAAGAATGCGTTCCTCCATGGTGACCTCGAGGACGAGGTCTATATGACATTTCCTCCTGGGTTTAGTAAAGAGGATGCTAAAGGCATGGTCTGCCGGTTACTGAGATCCTTATATGGCTTGAAACAGTCCCCAAGAGCATGGTTCAGCAGATTCCTCAAGGCTATGCTTAAGTTTGGTTATAAGCAGGCGCAAGCAGATCACACTATGTTCATTCGAAGACGAGATCAGAGTATTGTGGTTCTTATTGTTTATGTGGATGATATTGTCATCACAGGTAATGATGCAGAAGAAATTGCAAATCTCAAGTCTCTCTTGGCTGTGGAATTTGAGGTAAAAGACTTGGGAAGGTTACGATATTTTCTGGGGATAGAGGTGACAAGATCCAATCAGGGTATCTTCATATCTCAGCGAAAGTATGTCCTAGATCTGCTACATGAGACATGTATGCTTGCATGTGTTCCTGCGAACACCCCAATGGAAGAAAATCATGGTATCTGTGAAGATGGTGATGGTGACCGTGCTGATGTCACCCGCTATCAGAGATTAGTTGGAAAACTAATATATCTATCTCATACTCGTCCGGACATTACATATGTCGTGGGCATTTTGAGCAGATACATGCATGCTCCTCGTGTTAGACACCAAGAGGCAGCTTATTGGGTGTTACGGTACTTAAAGAAAGCTCCTGGCCGTGGACTCCTTTTCACCAAGAATGACCACTTGAGGATAGAGGTCTTTACTGATGCTGATTGGGCAGGATGTCGTGATGATCGAAAGTCCACTACGGGTTATTGTTCCTTTGTTGGAGGAAACCTGGTGACATGCCGCAGTAAAAAGCAAAATGTAGTGGCCAGATCGAGTGCCGAAGCAGAGTATCGTGCAATGTCACAAGGGATGTGTGAAGGTCTGTGGCTTCGTACTATTCTACATGACTTGAGATTTACTGATACATCCCCCTTCTGCGACAATAAGGCGGCTATCAACATAGCCCACAACCCTGTTCAACATGACAGGACAAAGCATGTCGAGCTGGATCGACACTTTATCAAAGATCACTTGGATAAGAAAACATTGGTCACTCCTTTCGTCCAATCAAAAGATCAACTAGCAGATGTGTTTACTAAAAGCTTGAGAAATGACATATTTACTAATGACATCAGAAAACTAGGCATGACCGACATCTTCTATCCGACTTGAGGGGGAGAGTTGAGAGATATGAGATATTAGTATTTAATATTTGTATTAACTACGTAATATTTGTATCCTAAATAGAGCAAACCCTATTTAGGAATTATTAGCGCACACGGATCAATGACGTGTCACCAAGTCGTATTCCGATGTAATAGTATAAATACCCCCTATGTGGAAGAATAAGATTATCGAAGTTATTATTTCTCCTTATTTCTACTAATATTATGGGCATAATGGGTGACATCTTTCAAAGCCAAGTTAATAGATAATTGACTTAATTGTCTTTAGCATGATTCAAGGTTTGAAAATACATGAACTTGATCAGTAGATTTTGTGTTGATTAGGTATGAGAAATGGTAGATCCATGATCAAATGGATGAAATTTGTTAAATATGATTCATATAGTTCAGGTTTAACCATTCAGGAATAACTATTTTTAATATTAATATGGTTCATGAAGTATTAGGTTAAAGATGGTTCATGAAGGATGAGGTCCTAAGCCCTTTTTTAATATTAATATAATACAACAACATTCAAGCCTTCATCTCACTATATTAATATAATAACTATTAAAAAATTAATGATAATATATAATAATGCAAAAATATTTATTAATTTAAAAATAAATACGTTGAGTTTTGTTAACAATAGCTTATTACGTCAAGTCAATTTCGAGATGGTTCAGGATGAGGTCCTAAGCCCTTTTTAAATATTAATATAATACAACAACACTCAAGCCTTTATCCCACTATATTAATATAATAACTATTGAAAAATTAATGATAATATATAATAATGCAAAAACATTTATTAATTAAAAAATAAATATGTTGAGTTTTGTTAACAATAGCTTATTACATCAAATCAATTTCGAGATTTCTTAGAATAAGTCAAAATTTGTAGGAATGTTACATTATTAAGGTGAGTTTGACCTTAGAGATTGAGTTATTAGGTTATAAAATTTACATCTCCTTTCTTTAGTATTTTTCTAAATCTTAAGACTTTAGTTAAAAAACAATCTTATTGTGCGAAACTGATGCAGGATGACGTGTAGGGTTTGCACGACTGTCGGCTTTTTCTAGGAAACCCTAAATGCGTGCAATGAAATATGAATTTTGTAAAAAATAATTTGAGCGGGCGTTGCGCAGACTTTATGAAATTAAGCAACGCATGTTTTCTGTAAAGCACAAAAAAGCTATTTTGTTAAAAATGGATTTTCTTAAAATAATGGTTCTATTCTAAAACCAGGGAAGAAAGTTCGCAACTTTCATTCCGTTCCCTTTGTCTTAACATAGCGGAAATCGTGAACTCCAAATACGTTTCTGTTTGGAATTTTTTACGTAGCATTCAATGACAAAATCCGGGCGAAAACCCAACAAGAATCTATTAACCTACGAGTAAATATAGAGACACACAGAAAGGAGGAGAAATAAACAAGTTACCAACGGAAAGATGCGTCTTTCCGTATTCGAAGTCGATGACGATCACGCGAGGAACTCTTCGTCACCTTTGATCTCCTACTCCGAGATCGGCCGCTATCACATACAGGCACCAAGGAGAAATTTCACTCACTCACACGAGGTGGTTTCACAGAATCACTCAGTCGCGTAAGAAAGCCACAAACTAACAACCTAAAATTCACTCACTCTCACACAAGTGACTCCACAAAATTTCAATCATTTAAGGCGAACCCACGAAATCTTAAGCAAGAATTCACTAACTCTAAATTCAATCTCTTAACTCACAACTACGGGACTTGTGGACTCGGAGCAAATAACAACGCATCTCCAATCATTCATTAACCACTACAACCGGGATTCACAACTAGCACAATAAAATTAATGTTACTGTTCATCTTCACCTATCTAATACGACTAATTCTGACGAAAAGCAGCAAAGCGAACATTCAACATTTTTTTATCAACAACCTAACTGGAAGCACACAACAACCGTTTCAACATCCAACAATACATTCACGCCTACCTCTAACAGGAAGCACACAACAGCCAGAAAACACCATTGTTCCTCATCTTCTCGATGGAAGGCAGCGCACAGGAATCTGATTACAATATTTCAACATTCATCCCCTACAACAATACATCCATCTCCTTTTATAGGGCAACAACAAAATTTAAAAAGCAGACAAACTAGCTTCGTGGGAGGACAATCGTGGCAGAAACGTGCTGAAATCGTCGGCATTATGGGGAGGAATGTGGCTGGAACTGCAGAAACTGCCCAAGGAGGTTGCTCGTGGGTGTAGATGCAGCCGACGGGCCGGTGATGGCGTCACGGTGTGGCTTCGACCGTGAATCCTGCTTGAGTTGAGGCCAAAAATGGCGGAACCCTAGATTTGCGGGAGAAGTCCCGTGCGGGATCGAGTGGAAGATGAACAACATGATCAGACCAGCTCTAATAAGGAGGAGTGAATAGGGGTGTGCATGAAAAACCGAAAGCGAAATTCGAACCGAACCGCTCGGTTCGGTATAGGGGTGGTTTTTCATTTTGGATAACCGCCCCCTTTTCGGTTTGGTGCGGTTTTCAATTTCGGTAAACCGAGAAAACTGAACCGAACCAAAAAGTCATATTATTACTATTCGATTAGAAACAATCAAAATTAGGCCTATCACATAATTCAGTGAAGTATTGAATATTGACTATCGAGTATTGAGTGATGATTTGATTGAGTGATGACGTGATTGGCTTCGTTGCAAGACAACCCTTATAGATTTGGAAGAAATGCTTATTGATGTTGAAAATACGAATAGCTTGACAAAGGTAAATATTATTTAAGTTTAAAATATAGAATGTATAAGATTGTCTAAGCTAAACAAAATGACATTTGTTTATAAATTACATTATTAATTCTTTAAAGTTGGAAGTATCATATGTGGATGAAGATGCAATGGATATTGTCTAACTATTGCGGATGAAGATGAAGTAAATTTTGTCAAATAGTTAAGTATCAATTACTTATTTTTTTCAAAGCTTGATCGGATCTACTATAAAGTTTAAAAAGATTTAATGTTTATGTTTTATAATCATATAGGTACTTGCCGCTTGGTGGATTGGGAGCAATGCCGTTATTATATATTTTTGCATTTTGTTTTCACTATTGAAAATCAATGTTGTTTAAAGTAACTATTTTGTTGCGAGCGGTGGGTGTATCTTGGCTGCTGGATGGATCAAAGTTTAGATGATAGTACAAAGTGATTAGATGATTCTAATTTATTTAATGGTCCTAATTGATAACCATGACATATACTTAATGTTTTTCATTTTAATATAGTATAGAGACACAGAGCGCACATCATATGATATGTAAATTGATTAAAGTATGATGAAAATAATTTGTGTCTAACAATATAAATGTTGTTTACACATTTTGTTATTATTATTTTGTTATTTTCACTACTTTATCATACATTATATAATTAAAGGATGACGTTTTTAAAATAACTATAATACATAAATAATGATATCAGTTTGTCTGATAAATTATTATAGTAAAACTGAAAACCACCCCAAACCGCACCGATTAGTGAACCGAACCGATCGGTTTAGGTTTGGTTCGGTTTAGAGAAAAAAATAACCGATCCTTTTCGATTTTGTTTCGGTTTTGGTCCAAACCGACCCAAACCGAACCGCTTGCACCCCTAGGAGTGAACCGGTAACCTAATCAACATCATATATATTATATATATATATCTATAAGTTTTAATATTTATATATATATTTCACAAAAATAAAAAAAATTTACATAAATTGCAACATGATACAATGCAACATTGAGGGCCGATAGAAATCCAGACGGGTGCGGCGTCGGACACTTTTGCGTCGACTCGATCGGGGCTGGTCTCCACCACAAACTATATCTAATTTTTTAATTATTTATTTTCATTTTGTTGTCTACAAAGCTTATTAATTCATTTTTCATGTCTTATTATCTATCTATTCATTTTCCCCCTATTATTTCAAGCAAAAAAGACATTTCATTACCATTCATCTCCCATATCTTATATTCTATTTATTTTTTCTCATGTTGTATTTGTAAATTTACATGTAAATGATCAACCATAGATATAGTAGATTTAGCAATGTTAGTAGTAGTAATGTATATCAAGTTGATTCTTCATCCTATACTTTAATTTTAATTTGAGGCTACATAGTCATTGTTGAAATCGTTTGCTTGCATGTTGCAGAGTTTTGTTGGTCATGGGGATTCGGTCAATGAGATAAGGACTCAATCACTGAAACCTTCACTTGTTTTATCTGCTAGCAAGGTAATGCATACTATTTACTTTTCATATTGTCTCGTCTTTATGCAAATGAATTTTCTTAACAGGATGAATCTGTGCGATTGTGGAATATACACACTGGGATTTGCATTCTGATATTTGCAGGAGCTGGCGGTCACCGCAATGAAGTTTTAAGTGTTGTAAGTTTTTGAGGATTCCTATACATCTGCTAATCTCATTATTTTCCTAAATCTGCATCTATATTCATATATTGCCGCCTTTTTAAGGATTTTCATCCCTCTGATATTTACCGCATTGCAAGTTGTGGCATGGATAACACTGTTAAAATTTGGTCAATGAAAGGTAAAATGTTTGCTTACTTTATATTTGATACAAACATATTTACCTCAAAAATCTGTTCTATGACATTTGACTGCGGTGCACAGAGTTTTGGCAGTATGTTGAAAGGTCCTTTACATGGACTGATCTCCCATCAAAGTTTCCTACAAAATATGTACAGTTTCCTGTGAGTATCCAATGGCCTTATGATTAAAAGGGAAAGGAGAAAATAGAAAAGCAAATGATATAAATGAAAAAAGACATTTGCATCAAAATTCCGTCGACAAATGATCAAAACATAACCATAAAGTCATTTGATCATCATCAATACAAGTTACTTGCATAATAACTACAAGATAATTATTTCCGAATAGGTGCATACTTACTATTTATTGTAAGGCAAAATAATATTGTCTTGTATTTTTTATTAGATGTCTTTCTGTTTTGGTAATTTGTCTTCCCCCATGAGAAAAATATGCATCTTGAGCTCTTTGCCGTAATTGTTTCTGGAAGAAAATATATAAAATATTTATGATTGTCTAATAGACTCCTGAGTTTACATATTATTTTTGTTTTTCATATTAGCCCGGGTTTTACTTTTCTTAGGTTTTTATTGCTTCAGTGCATTCCAACTATGTAGATTGCAACAGATGGCTTGGTGACTTTATATTATCTAAGGTGATTTTATTGTCTTGTGCTGAATGAAAACTGCTGTTAGTTTATTCACTTCTTCTAAGCTACTCAGTATTATCTATGTGATTTCAATCTTGTTACATTTGCTTGCTGTATAAATATTATAAGTCTACATTACCTGGTCTGTCGATTAAGGTACCCATCTTGTAAATATTGCAGAGTGTTGACAATGAAATTGTTCTTTGGGAGCCAAAAATTAAGGAACAGAGCCCAGGAGAGGTAAAATTTTCTTACATATTTGTCTCACGGTGTCCTCTGACATTCAATATCATTATCCTTACTTCCTTAGGATAGAACATTTCAAATTACATTGTTTTCTGCCCTATTTTTGTTAGTGGTTAGATGGTGAGCTGCGCAAAAGATGATTTGACCATTTAGACTTCGTTTGGTTTGGCATTTCGCCGCTTCCGTTTGGAGCAAACGCCACCGGACGGCGGGTAAACAAACGGCCGGCGGCGGCGTTTGCTCTGTTTGCACCCGCAGCAAGGAGGAAACGGCCCCAATCCGCTCCGTTTCGACCCCCACCTCTCCCCCTCCGGTTCCAAAGTGACGTTTCGACCCACCGGATGCACCCGGCCCTGCCGAACCAAATATAGCCTTAGTGTGGTTAAGTCTTAATTCAAGTTTGGTACTTTTTTTAATATTTTCTTTATCTCACATTCTTTGACATCTTGATCTTAACTTTGAGTAGGGAGCTGTTGATATTCTACAAAAGTACCCTGTACCAGAATGTGATATCTGGTTCATCAAATTCTCATGTGATTTCCATTATAATTCCGCAGCAATTGGTATGCTTTCCATAAATTTCAGTCCATGTTTTCATCATTGTTTCATGAAAGCCATTTATGGAAGAATTTGGATTTCTTCTAATTGGAATCTCTATTGATATTAAGCATATATAAGTATATGACGCAGCATGAAAGCAGAAGTGGGCATTACTGCTCACACATGGCATTGCATACAAATGTTTGTAGATCCGAATCCTTTTATGGTGCTGTTAGGTTTTTCAAAAAAAATGAGTGACAGTAGAGATAGAGGTAGTGTGTAATGTATACTGAAATGCGTGGGCATGTGTTTTCTTAGAGAGAGGGTAGAGATAGTGAATGGATGACGATAGGTGATGTCTTTCATAGATAAAAAAAGAGGTTGGTGATATTTCTTGGGGGGGGGGGTCAGTTTATGGGATATAACTAGAACCAGATCGAAGCACGAGATTTTTATCTCTTAGAGGAAGTACATCCTTGACTTGCTCGAGACATCAAGGTTGAGTGGGTGTAGACCTGCTAACAGTCCATCTGAAGCCAACCATAAATTGAGGAGAGATGATGGAGTTGTTGCAAACATCACTGATTTTCAACGACTGGTAGGGAGGCTTATCTACCTATCCCATACTCGCCCAAATATCTCTTATGATGTTGGGATTATCAGTCAATACGTGCATTCTCCTAGGTCTTGCCACTTGGATGCCGGCCACCGGTTTTATGATATCTCAAATCCTCTCTTGGGAGAGGGATCTTGTTCACTCAAAGTAAAGAGTTAACCATTGAAGTTTTCACAGATGTTGACTGGGCTGGATCTGTTGATGATCAAATATCCACTTATGGATATTACTCTGTTATGGGCTTACTTTCGTAACAACAGTAACTCGCCAGAGTGTTGATTGGAGAGGGAGGTTGCGGTGGTGGCGGAGATGGATATTACTCTGTTATGGGCCTTTCAAGGTTTTGTTTTTTAATTTTTTTTGATATGGGCAAAAACATGATCTTAGACGCACCCGAGACACCCCTAGGCGCACTTGGGCTCCCAATTCGCTGAAATTGTGCGACTTGGGCGCCCAATTCGCTGAAATTGTGCGACTTGGGCGCCCAATTCGCTTAATTTTCTTTTCCTCCCATTTTTGCGCCTCATGTGCCTCAGGCGCGCGCCTGCGCCTAGGCTCCATAAGCACTTTGCGCCTCGGTGCGACTTGCGCCTTTGATAACTTTGGGTGAGGTTAAAATAGATAGAAAGCTGAGATTGAACAATGTGGGCTGGCAACATGGTTAAATAATTTTGAAACAGTTCTCTGGGCCCCCCGGGAACAGTGCGTATTAAAAATCAATAGGGAATTGGAAACAACGGTAATTAAATACGTGTGCTATTATGGGCGAAGATGCTAGGTTTGGGCGGGGTGGGCTCGATGAGTAAGCAAGAGCGTGGGTGGCTCGAGGAAAGCAGGGAGATGAGGGCAGCTCAAGGGAAGCCGGGAGATGCGGCTCTGGGATGGCGATGGACGAGCAACGATCGGCGGCCGCTTCGACGAGGGAAGGATTCCGGCCGGTCGTTGATCCAACGGAATGCCTGCTGCTATTTTGGGCGAAGATGCCGACGGTTCGGCGAGGCTTTGACGAAAGCGCGACCGACAACCGGGTTGAGTCTCGCCGGCGAGGTTTGGACGAAGGCAGAAGAAGCTTCTGGACGAAGCAGACAGGGAGGTGCAAGGTGGACAACAACAGTTCCGATAGAAGAGGGTCGCTGGCTGGAGTGAAACAGAAGAAGGGGATGGCGTGCAGAGCCTGGAATGTGGTTTCCGACGGCGGCGGCGGGCGATGTTGGCATGCGTTGGCGGAATAGGACCGAGGTGCCTCTGATACCAAGTTGTTATGGGCTTACTTTCGTAACAACGGTAACTCGTCGTAGTGTTGATCGGAGAGGGAGATGACAGTGGTGGGGGATACAACGAAGCCCTTAATCGCGGCTTCCTACGCGAGGTTGCTCGTTGGAGGAGAGAGCCACCAATATCTCACAACAAGGGACAAGGAAAACTAGACTTCATTTCATAGCATCCAAACATACAATACCCATGTCTTTATATAGGCTACAAGATGACTCTTACAACTCTCAACCTAATAAAACATAATAATAAGGATAAAAGGGCTCGGTGCTCGAGACCCCATAACTTCTCATAACAACCCGTAACATAATACGCAGTCCGTAATATACTCCTTGGTTGGAGGTAATCTGGTAACGTGGAGAAGCAAACAACATGTGGTTGTTAGGTCTAGTGCCAAAACCGAATTCAGAGTTATGGCTCATGGGATATGTGAAGGAACGTGGATTCGGTCCATTATTTACGATCTTGGGATTCAAAATAGGGGTTTTATCGGGCTTTATTGTGGCAACAAGACAACTATCAACATCGCTCACAATCTTGTTTAGCATGACCGCACTAAACTTGTTGAAGTTGACAAACATTTTATAAAGAAAAACATAATAAGGAGAGTTGTGAGCACACCATTTGACCCCTCTGATCAACAACTGGTTGATGTTCTTACTAAGGGGTTGAGTCAGAAGGCCTTTGGGAATATTATGGGCAAGTTGGGGTTGATAGACATCACAAACCCAATTTGAGGGGGAGTGTTGGAGTTTATGAATTGTTTTATCATGTCTCTTATTTTTCCGTCTATTTCTCCCGTTTATTTCTCCCATGTATTTTCCGGTGTATTTCACATGCATTAGTTGTGTTAGTTGGATGAGATGGAGGCTTGTATGGCGATGAGTTTGGATTGGTGTAGAAAGCTAATTGTGAAATTGAAATGATCGAAAGTTACTTGATTGAGTTCTTGCAGTAATTGTACACCAAGTATAATGTTGGCGCCATGAAGGGTGATTTTTCGTTGCTCCCTATCATTACATAAGGGAAGGGTTGAGGAGGAGATGATTGGACTAGATGAAGTTGTGTTTTCGCTCCATCTATGAGGACGGAGACTGTTGTGTTATTAATGGAGCCGACCATGCATATCGGTGCAGTTGTTATAGATAGCTCAGGGGTAAGGTTGCAGAAGTTACAATTTGGGAAAGTGGTTGGTTGCTGTTATGATTATCACAAGCATTATGAAGAATTGGAGGGTTTTACGGCTGTGGCTGTTCTTTCACATTTTAAACAGAGACCCTTCTCACAATTGTGTTTCATTTCAGTGGTTTAAGGGGAGAATTTTTGGATGAGGGGTTGGACCAAATTATAAAACCTCTATAGCAATTCCTAGAATGAGATGAGAAAAGGAGAAAAAATGTCTGAAGTATTTGAATTATTTTATACATTTTCACGGTCATATTTTTAATAATCCAATCTAATAACTTGATAATGTAAATAATACAAAAATACAATTATATATACAATTATAATATGGGCGTATCACAACAGGATTCTTCTTCTGTCAACTGTCATCCCAGTGTTCCGATAAACTCCAACCGCTGTGGCCCTGCCGACGGCGACAGCCACAGGTAATATGCAATTATTATTATTTATATAAGATTAATAATCAACTTTTCAAAGAGGTGCTTAAGTAAATTAGAATTGATATAAACAATAAATGATGATTTAATGGTTGACAGAAAGCAGTCAACATTTGCATATCTAATGGGAAGATATCCATTGAAGGTGTCAAGTCTGGCAGAGTGGAGAGGGTGTCATAATCATTTGGGCTCTTTGTTCCATTTATTCTGCTAAAATTTATAGTCCTTAAGAGTTTCTACTAGCCTCTTGATTACCCGAGATTTACAGTCATTTGGGCTCTTTGGATGACTAACTGACTTGAAGTCTAACTTCTTTATGAGTGCGTTGAACCTGCTTGGATTGAATCGTCCTGGCTTTAAGTGCTCTTGTATTATCAAGTTGCACCTTGGTGCCGCTTTGACTACCCTAACTTGATCAACTTGGCTCAGGAAGATTTTAGTTGTACATTTACGGCATCCCAAGTTCAAGATTTGCCCATCGGTTGGCCTGAGCATTGCCCGAACTTGCCCACCTTTGCATCTCCAGTGACCATTGTTTGAAGCCTGATTGACATGATTTAGGATATGGATTAGATGTTGTTGGCATTCCTCCCAGTGTGCTCACCAGTGTATAACTCTGTACTGCTGGACTTTGTTCCACTAGGTTCTGTTGTCGTGTGGCCCGTGTTTGCGTAGGTTCCTACATGATATTAGAGAGAGGTTAGGGGCCATAGCTCTGCTACCCATGTGAGGGGACGTGTTGGTGTTTCTGCAAGTGTGTCTCGTCGACGTGTAGCCTTTCTACCACTGGATTGTCGCGGTACGGATCGTTGTTGTGTGACCCGCACGTTGTTTCTCTAGATGATTGATTGAAAATATTAGTTCCATGTTGGTTATCTAACATAAGTTTGTTGGTCTTATATGGTTTTGGGATCCTCTTCTTATTACCAGTTGGGTTTAGAATGACTGTGTGAGTTTTTACACGCTGTCAGGGTGAGGTTGGTCCTCAATTATCCATGTGAGGAGACGTGCTGGCGTTCCTTCTGGTGTTACTCTCGGTGTGTGGTCGTGATGTAATGTATCATTGGACTTTGTCATGGTAAGACCCATCATTGTGTCTGCTTATGCCTAGACTCTACATAATATCATCGAGAGATTGAAGCCCACATCTCTAATATCCACGTGGGAGGCTTATTGGCTTTCCTCTCGGTGGGCTCTCTTTTGGGTGGTCCACATCTGGTTGAGCTTCTCCCGATGGTTGGTTGACAATATTAATTCCACATAGGTTATCTGATACGCTGCAACTACTCCTATGAAAGAACCAAGTGAATACCTATGCAGAATCTTCGATGCGCAAGGGGGAAGCCGCGATTTCCCCCATATACCCAGCCGCTGAACCGGCTGGGCCTGCCCGGTTTGATTAAGAAGAGGTAGAGACTGAATCGGTTGGTTCAGTCTCCATATTCCTTGCCCCCTTCCGATGGTAGACCGCACCGAAATGGCTCCGGTTCGTATCATTCCCGCCGTCTTCTAAAAATTGCTTGTCATCAAGCTGAAACTCGGGGTATGTCTCCTTGCTCGTCGTAATCCACCCAAGTTCGTTCTAACTCAGCCATGCCCCTATAATGAACCATAAGTCGGACGATGGATTTCCCCTGCACTGTCTTGACCCACGCTTCAAGAACCCTCTCCGGTACTGGCCGAACTTCGCCCAATTCCGTCACCTCCGGCAAGGGACTAACATTTAAAGCGTCGCCTTGTGCCGCCCTCTTGAGCAACGCCACATGAAAGGTTGGGTGGATACGACTATATGAAAGTTCGCTGAAAGTTCCAGAGTGTAAAGCTACAACCCCCACCCTACTCAAAATTCGGAAAGGCCTGTGGTAGCAGGGTGCTAGCTTCTGGTTCTTCACTCCTGCAACTGACAACTGCCGGTAGGGTTGTAATTTGAGGTACACCCACTCTCCCACCTCGAAGTTCTGCTCTCGCCGATGCTTGTCTTCTTGGGTCTTCATGCAGTGTTGTGCCTTTCGAAGATTCTCCTTCAGCTGTTTTAAGAGGTCATCCTGTTTTCGCAACGCGGACTCCACTTCTGGTACTTCGTCCGATCATTCTTCATAGTTCCGTAGTGTCGGTGGAGCCCTCCCATACACGCTCTCAAACGGTGTCATCTTTGCTGTTGTTTGGTATGCTGTGTTATTCCAGTACTCCTCCCAAGGGAGCTATTTACTTCACTGGTGGGGTTTATCCGCAATGAAGCACCGCAAATAAGTCTCCACACTTCTATTAAGGGCCTCCGTCTTCCCGTTTTTCTGGGGATGGTTGGCTGTACTCATGCGTAAGGACGTTCCCGTGAGGCGGAAAAGCTCCTTCCAAAACCTGCTGGTGAACACAGCGCCGCGATCGGAAATGATGGAAGTAGGCATCCCATGCAGTCTTACCACCTCTCGAACGAAGGCTTCCCCACAGCCTCTGCAGTGCAAGGGGGTGCCAACGCAATGAAGCTTCCATACTTAGAGAGGCGGTCCACCACCACCAGAATGATTGACTTGAAATCCATGATAATACTGGCCCATGTAAGTTCCGGAATGTCCAGAGGTACCAGTAGCCCTACTGGAGCGGTCGTGTCGTACTTCCGCCTCTGGCATTCCCTACAGTTCTTCACATGTTGCATTACATCCGCCTTTAACCCTTTCCAATACACATTCTGCTTGATCCGCTGATAGGTTCGCAACAATCCGGGATGCCCGCTGTTGGGGGTGTCGTGAAACTCATGAAGTAACTGCTGCTTTAATGGGGATCCTGATGCCACCACCAAGCGCCCCTTATAATACAACTGGCCATTAATGACATAGTAGCCCGCTTCCACTTCTCTACCTTCCGCAATATTCGTCCACATCTGCCGCATCTCCGTATCGGCTAATACCTCCTGGCTCCCGATGAACATCCTCCACTTTGGCCAAGACCGACAAAGAGAGAAAAAATAGAACTTGTAGCAGGCAAGCGCGAAAGCGCGTCGGCGACCTGATTCTCCTTCCCTTTTCGGAACTCTATCTCGTAGTCGTACCCCAACATATTTGTCATCCATTTATGCTGTTCCAGTGACGAGATCCGCTGCTCCAGGAAGTACTTTAGACTCTGGTGGTCAGTCCGTATTTTGAAGTGCCTCCCAATGAGATACAACCGTCATTTCCCTACCGCATGCATGATCGCCAACATCTTCTCATAAACCGACAGTCCTGGCGCCTTCCATTGAATCACCATGCTGTAGTATGCCGACGGTCTCCCTTCCCGCATCAACACTGCCCCCATGCCGGCTCCCGACGCATCTGTTTCCACTATGAACAACTTTGAAAAATTTGGTAATGATAGCACCCGGGTCGTCACCATGGCCTCCTTTAGAGCTTGGAATGCTAACTCCGTGTCCCCTCCCCACTCAAACCTTCCTTTCTGAAGTAATGTGGTCAACGACTTGACAATCTTTCTGTAGTCCTTCACGAATTTCTTGTAGTAGCCCGTGAGCCCTAAGAACCCTGTCAACATCTTGATGTTGGTGGGTGTGGGCCACTCCGTCATGCTCTGAATTTTTTGTGGGTCCGGTCACACCCCTTCTTTATTCACCTGGTGGCCTAGATACTCCACCTCCTGTTGTTCGAAAGAGCACTCTGATCACTTCAAGTACCACTTTTGCTCCTTGAAAACTTGTAGCACCATCCGCAGGTGCTCCTCGTGCGCCTCCAAACTCAGACTGTAGATGAGGATGTCGTCGAAAAAAACTAGCACAAACTCCGCAACCACTTCCTGAAAATTTCGTTCATGACCGCTTGAAAGGTTGTCGATGCATTCGTCAATTCGAAGGTCATCACTAGGAATTCGTAGTGCCCTTCGTGTGTTCAGAACGCCGTCTTTTCCACGTCCCCCTCCTACATGCGGATTTGATGGTATCCCGACTTCAAATTCAACTTCGTGAAGTAATGGGCTCCTTGCAATTCATCGTGAAGCTCGTCGATGACCGAGATCAAAAATTTGTCTTTAACGGTGACCCCGTTGAGCTCTCTGTAGTCTATGCAAAATCTCCAAGTCTCATCCTTCTTTTTCATCAATAGGACCGGAGAAGAAAAAAGATTCGTGCTGTGTCGAATGGTTCCCTCTCGCAACATTTCCCGAACGCATCTCTCGATCTCCCCCTTCTGTATGCGAGGATACATGTATGTCCAAACACTGGTGGGCTCCACGTCCTCCTTGATCAGGACTAGATGATCGCATGCCCGCGGTGGGGGCAGCCTTTTTGGTGTCTCAAAGACCTCTTCGAACCTCTCCACGATCTCCTGCAACCCTTCTGGTATCTTTTTCTTCCGCTCCCTCGGATCTCCTCTGACCAGGACCCATGCCATGGGGTAGTCCCGCTCAACCCACTTCTCCAAGGACAAGATCATGGCTTCTTTCACCCACGGGCCGGTCTGCCTCTTTAGCTTGTGTGTCTTCCCACCATGTGTGAACTCCATGGTCATGTTCTCTCAATTATTTGTAACTAGTTTGAGTTGCCTCAACCACTGCACCCCCAGAACGACATCTGAACCCCGAACCGGTAATATATACAGATCTGCATGACACCTGAACCCTTGTATCGTCAGTGGCACCTTCTTTACAACCCCCACACACTGTAGGAGGTTCCCGCCTGCTACGAGCACCTTGAACACCTTGGCCTCCGTCAGTGTGATGACTAATTTCCTGGCCACCTCAGTGTTGATGAAGTTGCGGGTGATCCCACTGTCCACCGGTATAGACACCTTTTGATCCCCCACTCTTGCTGTCATCTTCATTGTGGAGGGTTGCCCTCCCCCTTCTAAAACATGCACAGATACTTCAATCTCCTCCAGATCGAGGACTTCACTTTCCTCAGTCGGGCTATCCTCATTGACCTCCGTATCCTTCTCCTCTTGCAACATGTATACCTGAACCACCTTACACTTGTGCCCGGGTGCAAATTGCTTGTCGCAAGTGTAGCACAGTCCCTTGGCCCGTCGATCCTGCATCTCTTGCCACGACAATCGCTTCACTGCAAATTCCCTCCGTGTGGATGAGCTGTTGGTTCTCTTGGTCGTACCCTGCTCTACTTCCTTACTGCTCCGTCGGTAATTTGTTGCCGCCTTGCATCTTCCCAGTTTTTCCTCCTGCAGCCGGGCAATCCCGATGGCTTGTGCTAAGCTCCTGGACTAAAATGTTTGTACCTCGTCGCTGATTTTCTCCATGAGTCCGATCAAAAAGCACCACAGAAGTGCCTTCTCTGACCACTGCACCCGGTTAGCTAGCCTTTCAAACTCATTTCTATATTCGTTGATGGTCCCTCTCTGTCTCAGCTTGTTTAGCATCATGTCGAAGTCCTCATATTCGGTTTGCCCAAACCTCGCGATGAGTCCATCGCGAAATTCCTCCCATGTGGGGTAGGGTCGCTGCCTCCTCCACCTATTAAGCCAATGGTATGTCTCTCCTTCCAGATGAGAAGATGCGATGTGTACCCATTGGTGCTTGGGAAGCTCCTGACACTCAAAAAATATCTCGGCCCTCTCGATCCATTCCGGGGGGTCGTCGTTTTTGTACTTAGGAAACTCCATCCTCGTCAGCCGGGGATGCACTGGTGGTCGGTGTTGCTGCGGCGCCCGCACCTCCGGAAACTCTGGAGGCTGCCCCCCGGCCTTGATTCCACGGTCCCCCATTCGCCCCTAGTCTTCCACTCTTCCCCTGCCTTGCATGATGGGCCTCCGACCCCAGTGGTCCTCTGCTAGTGCCTCTCTGTCCCACCTATGTGGGATTCATGCACCCCCACGCCATCCCGCGCCGGTGTCGTTGCTCCCCTCTCCTCCCCCCCGACCCTAAGTGAGGTTGTCGGACGGGCTGACCGTTGCCTCTTACCGTATCCACATTCCGCTGGTTTCTGTCATCCTCTCGCCCAGCCACATGCGGCTGCCGCTGCTGCCGTGCTCCCCCGGGTTCCCTGGTGATACCGTAAGAACCTCCAGAGCCGTCGTCGGGCCCCCAGACGCCGCGTGGAGGCTGCCCCTGTGCTCGCTGGCCCGGGGCGGCAACTCCTTAGCCCCACCAGATGTGTCGATTCCACTGTCGGACGTAGTTGGCGGAACGCTCGCGGCATTCCTCCGATCGACCGCCGACTCCCCCGCGTCGCTAGAGTCGGCCGTGCCATCGTCTGCCACCTCCTTGCCGCGAGCCGTCACCCGCTCGATGCGGCCCAGTTGCTCGTCAAGCGCCTGCGTTGCTTCCGCAAAGGTCGCACTAGATCGCTCCTCCCCGTCGCAAATCCTTTGCGAGAGCTCTTGCTTCAGCGCCTCGACCAAGTCCCGTAAGCTCTGTTGCCTCTCTTCCAGCGCCGTTAGGCGGTTGTCGTGGGTTGCCATTGCCGACGTGGGAGGAGACTCCTCTGGTATATACGCTACAACTACGAGAGAAACAAGTGAATACCTGTGCGGAATCTTCGATGCCCTAGGGGGAAGACGCGATTTCTCCCATATACCCAGCCGCCAAACCGGCTGGGGCCTGCCCGGTTTGATTAAGAAGGGGTAGAGACTGAACCGGTTGGTTCAATCTCCATATTCCTTGGCCCCTTCCGATGGTAGACCACGTCGAAGCGGCTCCGGTTTATATCATTATCCAACATGAGTTCGATGTCCTTATAAGGCATTGGGTTCCTATTCTCCCCGATTTGTTCTAGGATGAATGTCTAGGTTCTTTACATAGTATTAGAGCGACGTTGGGGCCCACACCTCTGCCACCCACATGATATCCATGAGAGGGGCTGGGTTGATGCTCCTTCCGATTTGAACCGCTAACACGTCACCTTGCACCACTAGATTTTGTCCCGCTAAAGCCCGCCTTTTTTGTGCCCACATCTGCTTCAGTTTTTTACATGGTATAAGAGAGGTTGGGGCCTATGCCCATACCATTCACATGAAGGGGTGTGCTGGATTCCTCCTGGTGTGACCCGCTGGCTTGTAGCTCTGAACCGCTAGATTTTATCCTGATAGGGCTCATCATTGTGCGGCTCACATTGGTTGGTCTTTTCCCAATGGTTGATTGACAATATTAGCCCCCATTTTAATCATCCAACATGAATTTGATTGCCTTGTAAGGCTCGTGTCCCTCTTCCTGTCACCAATTGGTTTAACGATATATGTTTGGGTTCTTTATAGATGATTTCATGATAGTCAACAAAATCTTCAATCATAACCTGCCATTTTTTGTGACAAAATTAGGAAATAGGGAAGGAAAGATTTTCGTATGGGAGCTTCAATCCTGCCCACCTGTTCTCATTGCTAGGTAGAGTTTCAAATTTAGTTGTTTTTATCATAATCTTCTCGATTTTTTTCTGTTTGTGTTACTTCATGTCATATTTTGATCATAATTACTGTCATTCAGGCTATCTCATGTTCATTGTAAATCTCCTATCAGGCAGACCGCAGTATCTTTTGATGGAAGGTACTCTATAAACGCTCATTGCAAATTATTTAGTGCTAGCTGCTAAGCTTCCATAAAATTCTAACTATATATATGTTTTTTCTCAACTTGACACATTATTTTATCAACTTTACAGCACCATTCTAAGTTGTTGCGAGGATGGCTCAATCTGGCGCTGGGACGCAGTGCAATGAGTGTGTGTTGGTAAGTTTAGAAGATTCTTTTCTCAAGCAACAACTAATAATAAAACTGCCTAGAATTGCATTCGTTAGAGCTTATTATATTTTCCCTTTGTTCAAATGGCTAGTTTGTGTTCTTACCTTGTTTTCCAAATGTTCTAGTTATTTTGTTACTTGCCTAAGAATTTTACGTTTATTCGAGAAAGATGTAACGACCCCACTTACTAGGCAACCGTCGCAATTTACATTTATTTTCTTCTATTTTAAATCAGAGAGCGACAGGTAAATGGCCATTCAACAATTATACATAAACAGTTATAATGACAGAGTATATAAAAATGCAGAGAAGTAAAAACACATTTTTATTTATTTTACATGAGATACAGTATAGTACATCGTTAGTAGATGACTAGATATATAAACACAAAAAAAGAGTCATCACAAAATCTGAGTTACAGTTACAAGTATACTATAAGATCATCTCAAAACCACACCTGTAACTCAGAACAAAAACTATACTGTAACCTACTACATAATCACGAGCAGACCACTTGAAATAGAACTGGAACTCGTCATGGGGACAGTCGGGGTCGCGGCAAGATGCCTTGTGGGCATCCATGACTTCAAAGACGGCTGTGATGACTTCAACCCAAATCTTGTACATCTTCTCCTTGCGTGTAGGGGGCCTGGTAGAGCTAGCAGGAGTAGCCTCCGCCTGGACCTGTTTAGTTACATTTTCTATTAGTCAATGACTAAATGAATTATCATTGTTCCCTTTTCACTATGATGTCTTATTTACATTTTACGGATTTCATATTTTATTCTCTTATTACATTTTCTCTCGTTATATCATATTAATTCGTTTTCATCTTCTTTTTTTGTTGACCTTTTTCTTCTTTTGTTCATCTTTTCCTTATCCTTTTTCCTATATATTTTTTTATGTGGGGTTGGACTTTCTTAGCCTTATCTCTTATATCTTTCCTATTGTTATCGGACAGTGTTAAAGGAATATTAACATTTAGTATCATTTATATAGCGCGCTTGCGTGCCTTTTCATATTCACACACATTTCTTAACGTGCCTTTTCATATTCGCACGGTAACTTTCATTACATCATCATTCAGAGGACATTCACCTCACCTCCACGGTTGAGTTGATTCTTAACTTAGCTCATTTCATTACTTTATTCTTTTATTTCTTCTTTTACTTCATTCACTTCATCTAATTTATTGTATGTTTACTTTTCATTTCTCTTTTCATAAAGCATAAACATAAAGCATAAACATAAAGAATAAACATGAAATTAAACAATTACAAAAAAGTGAAAACTCACATTGTCAACCCCTTTCCCTTTATCCCTTCGACCACTATCGTTGCCTTGCCTTCCACCACCTCATGAAGGCATGTCCTACATCGACAATATTTTAAAGACATATAAGTTGATGTTTTAATTAAGATCAAACACTTCAAGACGTTCTTGACGGGCTCCACTTGCTGAAAGGATATCCTCAACATTCATTTCTTTTAATATAGCATATAGAATCCTTAGCCATATTAATACCGCTAACTTGATGTCTGTAATTAGGTCAAACATCATGTCATAATACCCTTTGAGGGTTCTACTTGACCTAATTAGGTCAAAAACCTATTTAAAAACTTAGGGTTTTGTTGCCGTAGGTTATCTTTAGTGCTTTCACTGTTGTAGTGAAAGGGCAGCATAATACCCCTTAGGGCTTCTCCTTTGTTCAACCCTAAAGTAAAATCGTCATAACCTTAGCTAGGGTTTCATCAAATTCCTTTGGACATCATGGATTTAGGTTTAAAACCCATTTCAGAAACTTTTTTATGCAAAACAAATAAAATATTTCGGATGTATTTTTAATATTTTTTGGATTTGTATTTATTGTTTTAGGACACTAGGCGTAACGAACAATCATAGCTGTTCACGCCGGGTGCCCAACCGCCCCCGCTCGATGTAAATATGTGCGGATGTTCTCATTTTCATTTTCATTTCCAAGTTTTGTAAGAGAATCCAAATCCAGCAATCTTCGTGGTGCGACGCTGCGAGCCCCATGGTGCGACGTCTCGACTATTTTCAGTTATTCTTGATTTATTTTTCAATTTCACGTTCTATTTTAGTTTATTTTCCTATTCCCGTGACCCCTCACTGTAACCCCACGACCCCACTTCTTCTGAAGGAGAAAACCGTTGTTCTTCATCTCTCCCGAGGGTGAAACTGCTAGTCGAATGCCCCCTTTTCGCTATTCGTCGATCCACCTCCAACAACGCCAGTCGTTTGTTTCTTTCTCTTTCGACAGGTTGACAACCTCCAGTCGCGGGCTCTTCTATTCTGCTGCTCGACACCATATCTCCCTCTCGACGGAAGAAATAGCAGATCCATCGCAACTCCTCCTGTACATCTACCCCTTTCCTCAACGCCAGTTTCAGAAGCCCTAGCCGCACGATACCTTTCCCCCCATTGTAGCTGGGCTCTCAAAAACATCCCCAGTTCATCTTCCTCGCCATTTCTGCTGTTCACTTCCTCTCTTGGTACCGCAATCCCTGCCTGAAGCCCAATAACCAACACAGTGATCCCAAAGCTTCCAAACAACAGTCAATTTCTTCACACCACAACACCTCTACCCTCCTTCGATCCCTCCTCTGCTAGAGTATTCTTCTCCCGTCTCGATCCAGTTAGGAAGCCCTGTTCCGATCCCATGCCGGCCAGATAAGTTCTCCCGTCTCCTTCCAGTCAAGGAACTTCTCCTTCATTCCAAGTTGCTCTCTTTCCTCACCAGCACATCCTCTTATCCCCTTTTCTTGTCGTTGAAGCCACTAAACTCCCCCTTGCCCCTATTATGCAGCTATAATTCCTCTCCACCACAACAATAGTCATCAACATCCTCATCCCAGCAATTCAGACGTCGCTGCCGATCATCGTTGTTTGCGAGTTTTAACGTTGTGTTGTTTTATTTTGTATTGAATATTGGATGGACATGCTATATGTGTTTGGCTATTGAGATTGCTAGTGTTTTTGTCTTCATTTCTTTTAAGTCTATAATATTTTTTCATGCAAATTATAGTGAAAAGCACCACTTGTGAAAAAGAGCATGATTGTTTGCTTGTGCCACAAAAAATTCAAAATCCACATTGTGTAAATTTGCTTGTCTATATAACTTGAATTGCTAAGATTTTATTTCAAGGATAATATTTTAAAACATTCATTATTTAAATTGGGCTCCTTCGCATTCATTCTGCAAATCTACCCAGATTTGCATTTGCGTGTTAGCACCGCCTGTCCACGTAGACATGTCCCGCATCAATCCAAATTATAATATTATGCGCACAAAGTTGACAATTTCTTGATGTGGTATTATATTCTTAACATGCCCCTTCACGCGTAAAGTTTATAAGCCCTACTGTTTGAGTGATAGGAGAACCTAGTTTGATGTCATTTATAAATATAGCATTCAACTCAAAAAATATTTGGTTTCAAGTGGTGGAAAAGCCCAGAATCGATAAAAAGCGCTCAATGTTATGCTAGTATTTGAATGTGGGATTTCATTCTTGTGGAGAAAACCTCAAACTTGTATATACTTTCTCAATAATCTAATACAAGGTATGAATACACATTTATATGAGGGAGAAAGAGAGAAGAGATCCCTATATATGTGGGACTAAAGAGGAGAAAAGAATAAAACTAAATAAAAGGGCTCCAATATGAGCCTCTTTACATGGGCTTTTCCAACACTCCCCCGCAAGCTGGAGAGTACAAGTCGTAGGCACCAAGCTTGGACAGGAACTGATAAAACAAGGTATTTGGTAGGGGCCTTTGTAAGGATATCAGCAATTTGTTCAGTATCCAGAACATGCTTTAATTCTATCTTCTTCATTTGAACTTTCTACAGGATAAAGTGGCAGTCCACTTCAATATGTTTCATTCTTTCATGGAAGATTGTATTCTTTGCTATGTGTATAGCCGTTTGGCTGTCGCATAACATGATGACAGGTGAGGGAAGTTTAACACCATGATCAGCAAGGAGACTTTCGAGCCATGTAAGCTCCGAGACAACTGATGCCATCGATCTTCATTCTGCTTCAACTGAGCATCGAGCAACCACATCTTGTTTCTTACTCCGCCAGGTAACAAGATGCCCTCCAGAATAGGTACAGAAGCCACTGGTTGACCGCCGATCATCTAAGGAGCCAGCATAATCAGCGTCAGAATACCCAACCAACGTTGGAGTAGATGACGAGGTTTTGTATACCAGCCCTTGACTCAGAGCTATTTTAAGGTATCTTAGGATTCTCTCAATGTCTTGAAGGTGAGACATTCGAGGGGCATGCATAAACCGACTGACCATCCCAACAACAAAGGATATATCCAGTCTTGTTACCGTTAAATAGATCAATTTCCCAACAAGACGTCGATAGTATTCCGGATTTTGGAGAGTAAGATCAGTATCGAACGCATGTGCACACAGCTTATGATTTGCATCCATTGGAGTAGTAGTAGGCTTGCATCCAGAGTAGCCATCATCTTGAAGGAGATCCAGACAGTACTTTCGTCGGGAGAGGACAAGTCCATCCGGACATCTCACGATCTCAAGACCAAGTAAGTATCGAAGATGCCCCATATATTTTGTCTGAAAGACAGAGCTAAGGTGCTGATTGACCGCCTGGATTCCCTTTGAATCATCTCCAGTGATTAAGATGTCGTCAACATAAACTAACAAAAGTACCATTCCTGTTTTCTGATGATGAGTGAACAGAGAGAAGTCTGCTGAGCTTCGAGTAAAGCCGACTTCCCGAACTGCCTTATTAAATATGTCGAACTATGCCCGAGGGGATTGTTTGAGACCATAGATGGACTTTTTCATATGACACACTTGGGACTCCCCCGTGGTTTCAAACCCGGGAGGTTGCTGCATGTAAACTGTTTCCTGGAGATCGCCGTTTAGAAATGCATTTTTGATGTCCAGTTGATGTAAGGGCCATTGACGATTCACAGCTACGAAGAGGACCCGAATGATGTTGAGCTTGGCTATGAGAGAGAATGTCTCATCATAATCTAGACCGTGTTGTTGGGTGAAGCCACGAACCACCAGACGGGCCTTCAGACGGTCAATTGTCCCATCAGGAGCATGTTTTATGACAAAGATCCATTTACACCCAACAAGTGTCTGGCCGGGAGGTAGAGGTACCAGGTTCCATGTCTGGTTAGCCTAGAGATCAAACATTTCTTCTTCCATGGCTGCCCGCCAACCAGGATGTTGAAGAGCCTCCTGCACAAAGTTAGGTACAAAAATCAAGGATAACGAAGTGACAAATGTTTGAAGTTGTGGGGATAGACGATGTAAGGATACATAGTTCGCCATGGGATGAACAGTTGATTCTTGTGCTGGATCAGCAGGACGCTGAGCGTCAGAAGTTGAAGCCGACTGCATTGGGGCAACAGAGCATGGATGGCGACGAGTGCAAATACGTATAAGAGGTGGCTTGGGAACAACGGGAGCCTGGTCAGGAAGTGGTGGTGGTGGAGGAATGTTAACGGGAATGACAGGGCGTAGGACGAGTGGTGATAGAGTTGGATTTGAAACGACGGAGAAGAAAGGAAGATGCTCCCGAAAGGTAACATCAGTAGAAACAGTCACCTTGCGGGTAGCAGGAAAGTAGCACACACAACCTTCTGAGTTCGTGAATAACCAACGAAGATGTGTTTGGACGCCCGGGGATCCAACTTGTATGTGGACGGACCAAGAATGTGAACGTAGGACGTACAAGCAAAGATGCAGGGTGTGAGAGAATGCCGGAGTAGAGGGGAACAGGAGGCTTGACATTTTGGAGTATGTGGGAAGGGGGATGGTTAATCAGATAACATGCCATCGAGAGGGCAAAGTTCCAATAAGCTTTGGGAACCTGCATTTGAAGCATGAGGGAGCGAGCTACATCGAGAAGATGTCGGTTCTTACGTTCGGCTACGCCGTTTTGTTGAGTAGTATAAGCACACGATGTTTGGTGAATGACTCCAACTTCCGAGCAAAGGTTTGCAAACTCGTTGCTAGTATATTCGCGAGCGTTATCAGTACGAAGAGTTTTGATGTTCGTGGAAAATTGCGTGCGGGTCTCAAGGAGGAAAGCCCGAAAGACCCGTGGAAGCTCGGAGCGATTCCGAAGTAAATATAGCCATGTCATTCGAGAATAATCATCAATAAAGGTTAAAAAATAGCGATAGCCAGAAATTCTAGCGAGTTTGTACGGTCCCTAAATATCGGAGTGTACTAAAATAAAAGGAGTAGAGCTCCGAGTACTATGAGATACAAAAGATGAACGCGGTTGCTTGCCGAAAATACAAGATTCACACAGAAAAGCAGGAAGAGATACATCTGGTAGAGCCTTTTGGAGGACTGGAAAAGGGGCATGCTCAAGACGCCGATGCCAATCGAGAGAGGAGACAGAAGACATGATAGTAGGGGAGTCATCAAGAAGGTAGAGCCCGTTCTGCAGTCGTCACTTACCAATGATATTCCGCGTCTGTCGATCTTGTATCAGAAAAGAAGATGTAAAGGTGATAAAACAATTTAAATCAGTAGTGAGGCTACCAACAAAAAGTAAATTAAATGAGGAGCCAGGAACATGAAGAGCAGAGCGTAGAGATAGAGAAGTGAGAGGGATATCCGCAGAGCCGGAGACCGGAACAGTGTCCTCATTGGCCACTGTGATACACTTAGTAAGGGCGCAGAAGTTTGCTGAAGGAGAGTCGGTGACAGAGGTCCAGAACTATCAGGAGGTGGTGAGACCTTGAGCAACATGGAACATACATCCGATAATGATGGAGTAGTAGCAGAGGAGAGAATCTGAGCCCGAACGCTCTGAAGGTGCGGTGGCACACGAGCCATCATCATGGCGACGCCAGCGACTTCTTTTTGAGCACGTTGTGCAGCAAAATCCGTCGTAGGAGGTTGATGTTGAATCCATGCTTCAACCAGAGTTTTGGCCCGAGCAACAAAGGAGGTGAGCCAACATCAAGAGTCTGAAGATCAGTGATGATGTCATACAAATGTTGTAGACTATCTTTCCCGGAATAGAGGGAATGAAGTTCATCCCACATCACTTTGACCGTTTCATGATACATGGCCATGCGATACGGTTCTCCATTAAGGGAGTTGAGAAGCCAGGTCTGAACGCGACCGTCATTGCGCAACCGGTCGTCTGTAGGAGGAGCGGGAGCAGCTTGAGTCAAGTGATGTAGGAAGCCTTTGGACTGAAGGACACGGCGAACCGAGTGCACCCACTCCACAAAGTTCTTCTTCCCGGCTAACAAGATAGTCGTAATCCACAGTTCATCCCGAAGTTTAGGAGCAAGGTCCGGACGGTCAGCAGAGGAGGAAGCCGCCTGTCCGGTAGAGTCAAGAGAAGACCCCAAGTCCACACGATTAGGAGGCTAGACTGGCGACAAGAGGATCAGCGGCTAGAAAAGAAATCGCGCGGGTAGTCCAGGAGTAGGCCGGGCGGTTAGCAGTGAAATCGCACAGACTGGATGGCAATGATCCGGCGGCAAGCACAGAAGAGGCCGCGACTAGTGAAACGAAGCGGGTAGAAGGGAGAAGCCGCCTTGATTAGAGAGCCGGGGAAGCCGCACGGTCTCGGTGGCAATACCCCAATGGCAAGAGAAGATGCCGCGACCTAAATACAGAGCCCGCAATGGGTATAGAGGCCGAAGCCGAAGCGGCTAACCAACAAAGAGGCCGCACGAGAAGTCCGCGCGGTCAGGGTGAGTACACCAGCAACAAAGGAAGATGCCGCGACCTAGATGCGGAGCTCGTAGCGGTTAAAGAGGCCGCAGACCGGGAGAAGTCCGCACTGTTCCGCGCGAGTAGAACGCGAGAGAAACCGCGCGGGTAAGGCACAGAGAGAAGCCACGTAGCGGTTAGAGAGCTCGCTGGGGCTAGAGAGCTTGCGAGAACCACACGAGAAGTCGCGCGAGAAAGGCAGTGCGGCGGGTTAGAGAAGCAAAAGAGAGGCCGCGCGAGAAAGACAACAGGGAGAGAAACCGCGCGGGTAAAGAGGAAACCACGCGGATAGAGGGAGGAGGGAGAAGGCCACACCTGTCAGAGAGAGTCCTATAAAGAGAAGAACGAAGAAGAAGTGGAGGCCACGAGATTGGTGGGGAGGAGAGGCGGGTAGAAAGTTTCTAGCCGCAAGCAGGTAGAAAGTTTCTAGCCGCAAGCGGGTAGAAACCAGGCCACGCCCGGCGCGAGAAGAAAAGGCCGGTCGGTTAGACACAACCAGACCGCTCCCTGCGCGAGAAGGGAAGGCCGGACGGTTAGCAGAATGCTAGCCGCAAGGAGAGACCGAGTCCCTCTGATTCCATGTGGAGAAAACCTCAAACTTGTATATACTTTCTCAATAATCAAATACAAGGCATGAATACACATTTATATGAGGGGGAAAGAGAGAAGAGATCCCTATACATGATGTGAGACTAAAGAGGAGAAAAGAATAAAACTAAATAAAAGAGCTCCAATATGGACCTCTTTACATTGGCTTTTCCAACAATTCTCAACACATATCTATGAACCGAGCATCGATTCCCTGGATATTTCATTAGTGGGGATAGCTAAATTATCGTACAATGGGATGGCTACTGCTTGATAATTGTAATTTTTGATCAGTTTGGGACGGTTATTTGGAGAAGTGCATCGGAACACCTGCCCCCGAAAGCTACGGTGGTGCCATTGACAATCAAAAAGTACGCCAAAACGGCATTCCGCGCTCCGCCTGCTTTTGCGGGGAACATACCGGAGTGGACCCTTAATTCCGGCATTGTTAACAATGTTTGATCCAAATTATACGAATGACGTTTTTCTTTCTTTCTTATTATTTCAGGTCTAATTCTATCAATTGGTCATTTCAGCAGTAGCAGTAGCAGCAACATCAGTTTTTGAAAACCTAGAATGCAGATTGCAGGTATCTTAAAATTTCAAGTGATTGAATTATCATGTTGGTGGCTGATTACATGTATTTTTTGTGCTTTTAGATCTAATTATTTTACTCAATCATAGCCCTATCATGTTGTGTTATTATAATTAATGAAGGACATCCTTTTTTTCAATTTGATATTAAGGCTTTGTTTGGGGGGACTTATTTTCACCGGTCAAGCGGTTACGACCGCAGGAACTGGGCCTTAATTAAGGTCCAATTCATGCGGTCGTAACCGCTTGACTGGTGAAAAAAGTCCCCCCAAACTGAGCTTAAGTTATAACAAATAATTAATGTATATGGTTTAGGATATATCAAAGAATAAAGAAGAAAATTAGTTGATGCAACCCGCGTCGCTTCGTTTTTATTAATTTTTATTGCACGTGACTTTTATTATTGCAGCGCATGGTTTTGCACATTTTTTGGATTATAATGCAGCGTCGAGTTGTATCGCCCGTATTACAAGCGCTTTTGTGTAATTTTGTATCGCGCATATTGTTCGTGCAATTTTGGTTTGGCGCGTTGGTGTGACCGGCCAACGTGACCCTAAATGCATAGGTCCGATATTTTAGGAAGTAGATGTTGGAGTTACCATGATGATCTGGAAGTGGTCAAACATCTAATCTCACTGCCAATGCAATATGAGCCTGCAGGGTCGCACATAAGAAATGTGGAGAAGTTGGATGACTGACTGTGTTGGTAAAGGTTACCAATCACCGACCTGAATAGGGTTATGGGCAAGGTGTTGCCTTATAGGATCATCGGGTTGGGCAAAGGTTGCCTTGAAGGGCTGGTTAGGTTTGTCGTCCGAGGGTCGATGAGAATAGTCGAGAATCATCTTCTGATTCCCGTCGATCGACGAGAATCACCTTGCTGATTCTCGCCGATCGACGAGAATCGTCGAGAATCAATTGTTGATTCTCGACGATCGACTACCTTGGCTATTGTCGTCGACCGCGGCTCGACGATCGTCGAGTATCATTATGTGTCGTCGAGCGTGGCTCGACGATCGACGAGAATCGTCGAGTATTGTACTCTGATTCTCGCCGATCCAATGTGATACTCGCCGAATGATTCTCACCGAACCTGCTCAGTGATTCTCGCCGATTGTCGCCGATTCTCACCGATTCATTCTCGCCGATTCTGAACCCTAGTTCTGCGTGGTCTGCGGATAGCGATTTTCCTGAGTTTATTTTATACTTTAAGTATAAAATATAACACTTAGGGTTTCGGATATGTGTGCGATCTATCCCCTCTGTGCGAATCGAACCCGACGGAAGGAGTTCCGCATTTCGCTTCGCCGATCCCGATCCCGATCCCGCCGCCGGAAACTGTTCCGCCGCCGCGTTCGCTCCGCTGCCACCTCTCCTCCGGCGAGTGTCGCTGGTGCAGCTCTTCCTGGCACGGACCTAGCAGTCCGTGGAATAGCCGAGGTGCGGTCTTCTCCTTCCCGATCTTCCGTGCGACGGAAAGCTCGGCGTTCTCCCGCTCGTGTGGACTTCTGCAGAAACGTGGATACTATTCCACGTAGAACTCGCCACTAGCAAGAAGATAAAGTTTGGAGCTTCTCCGTTGAGTTGTGACTCAACGCCACCGAGGTAATTTTTGCCTAGTTTTGCTAACTTCTTGATTCAACCGTCATGGCTCGATCCGCATCTCTTTGGGTTTTTTCTTGATGTTTTACTTTTCCGCTGCGTGCACAAGTGTTGTGCCAACCCTATAGAGAAACCCAACAGTGGTATCAGAGCGAGGTTCCGGCCATGACTGTTGTTTTGGAAGTTGTAGAATTCCAATGCGTGTAAACCTAGAAATTTAGAAGTGTTCTAAATGTCTAGATTTAGTCTTGGCACTTCGCCAAGAACGATTGGAATTTCGGTGGAATTTCTAAGTGTTAGAAATTGTTGTCTCCTTAGTAGTAACCATCCCTCGAGTATGTTTTGGATTTTGAATCCAACATAGAGATATGAGCTTGTCTACTGCTTAAGTTGAGCTGTCTTTGCCTTTGTCCAATGCATGTAAATCTGAGGATTTGGAAATTTCCGGATGTTCAGATTTAGCCCTTCCTTCTATCAAATGTTGATGGTGTCAGGATGTGCACATAAGGGATGCATGTGGTTTTAGAAGAATTGTTTTTCTTTGGATGTGCACATTGATCAAATGTTGATCATGGTTAATCGTTAACCTAAAATTGAAATCCCTTCTTTTAATATTAAGTGTTCGGATGCCTTCCGATGGATGACACTCTTCCTGCCTCGATCGATGAAATGTGGGCTTGCCAAAGCAAGGTGCATTAATCTATCTTGGTAAGGGTGCGAGCGGATAATTGTGATATCCCACTGTTGACATCGGGTCCAGCTTAACTAGGTGACCTCAAAGGTTGAGTGCCTAGAGGCATAGGGTTGACATGCATCATATGATGGATGCGAATAAGGAGTTATTCACCAACCATACAAGAATTGCATGAGGATGCAATTGGCAAGCGTTGTCTACCTAAATAACCACATCGTGAGAGGAACGCCAAAGCGGACTCATTGTGTTGGTGAAATACGGATCTTGTCCACTAAGAGAGTAGCTCGCATGAACTCTCCGAATTGTTAGTGAGTGCTATCATTTCGAATAAAATAGTAGGAGTATTTTAATTGAAGTCCTAATTAGAATAAATTGCAATTGAAATGTAGGTACTGATTTTATTCTGCATAAATTCTTGTAGAATTCCATGGCAAGCGTTTCACACTCCACGCTGTCTCTGAGAGCCATCCTTGAGAAGGATAAGCTCAGCGGGACAAACTATATGGACTGGTATAGGAACCTGAGAATTGTTCTCAGGCAAGAGCGAAAGCTCTATGTCTTGGAAGAAGAAGCCCCCGAGGTGCCGACCGGGAACTCTTCCCGTGCTGAGAAGGATACTTATAAGAAGTATACTGATGATGCTTTGGATGTCGAGTGCCTTATGCTTGCCACCATGAACTCTGAGCTTCAGAAGCAACATGAGAACATGAGGTGCAAGGAGATTGACGGGCACCTCAAGAAAATGTTTCAAGGGCAGGCTCGTCAAGAGAGGTTCGACATCACTAAAGCGTTGTTTCAGTGCAAGATGGGAGTTCGAGACTCAGTAGGGACTCACGTACTCAAGATGATTGGGTATATAGAGAACCTTGAAAGGCTGGGTTTTCCTCTTGGTCAAGAGTTGGCCACGGATCTGATCCTGCAATCGTTGCCGGACAGTTATGAGCAGTTTGTCTTGAACTACAATATGAACGAGATAGACAAGACACTGCCCGAACTCCTAGGCATGTTGAGAACTACCGAGATCAACATGAAGAAGGCCAAGCCTGCCAGCCCCATACTGATGGTGCATAAGGGCAAGGGCAAAGCCAAGGGCTCCAAGAAGACGAAGGTAGGACCTAAGTCATATCTTGAGCCCAAGTCTTCAGCACTGATGAAAAAGAAAAGCACGGTGAAGGATGGGAAATGCCACCACTGTGGCAAGGCTGGTCATTGGCGGAGGAACTGTCCTTCGTATATTGAGGGTCTGCAGAAATTGAGGGGAGGTATGACTTCCGCTTCTAATGTTTACGTTATAGAGATAAACCTTTCTGCTCCTTCATCTTGGGTATTGGATACCGGATGTGGTTCTCACATTTGTACAAATGTGCAGGAACTGGGAAGGAGAAGATTGCTGAGTAAAGGGGAGGTGGACCTCCGCGTCGGCAATGGAGCAAGAGTTGCTGCTGTAGCCGTAGGAGTTTACCGTCTTTCTTTGCCCAGTGGGCTTGTAATAGAATTAGATAACTGTTATTTTGTTCCGGCAATAACTAGAAACATTATATCTATTTCATGTTTGGACATGATTGGATTTTCTTTTATAATTAAGAACAATTGTTGTTCTATATTTAAGAATGATGTTTGTTATGCTGTAGCCCAATTGTTTAATGGTCTTTACGTTTTGAACTTGGACCATCTGATCTATAATGTAGAAAATAATAAAAGACTAAGAACAAATGACTCGAACCCTACGTTTCTCTGGCATTGTCGTTTGGGCCATATCAACGAGAAGCGCATATCCAAGCTCCATAGAGATGGACTTTTGGACTCATTTGATTATGAATCATTTGAGCGATGCGAATCTTGTTTGTTAGGCAAGATGACTAAAGCTCCTTTCATTGGTTATACTGAGAGGGCTGAGGATCTCTTGGGTGTTATACATAGTGATGTATGCGGACCCATGAGTTCCATGGCTAGAGGAGGGTATTTCTACTTTGTTACATTTACTGATGATTTCAGTAGATACGGATATGTGTATCTTATGAAGTGCAAATCCGAGACCTTTGAAAAGTTCAAAAAGTTCAAGAATGAAGTAGAAAACCAGTTGGGTAAAAGGGTTAAAGCACTCCGATCTGATCGAGGTGGCGAATACCTGAGTCATGAGTTCCGTGATCATCTGAAAGAGTGTGGTATTGTATCACAGCTCACTCCACCTAGAACACCACAACATAATGGTGTGTCTGAGAGGAGAAATCGTACTCTGTTAGACATGGTACGTTCGATGATGAGTCTTGCAGACTTGCCTGTTTCCTTTTGGGGTTTTGCTTTAGAGACTGCTGCAATGACATTGAATCGCGCTCCAACGAAAACGGTTCTGAAGACACCATATGAGATATGGACTGGGAAGCGTCCTAGTATGTCGTTCATTAAAATTTGGGGCTGTGAGGCATACGTAAGACGTCAAATGCCTGACAAGTTGGAACCCAAATCAGATAAATGTTATCTGGTGGGATATCCTAAGGAAACGAAAGGGTATTACTTTTACCTACCGTCTGAGGGCAAAGTGTTTGTCGCAAGGACTGGTGTCTTCTTGGAGAAAGAGTTCTTATCAAGAAAGACTGAAAAGGTAGAGCTTGAAGAAGTTCAAGAACCACATGTAGTGAATGAACCGGAATTGGATTCTGAGATAGGACTACAAGATGTTGTAGCTGGAGAACCTGCTCAGGGAACACAAGTCCTACGTAGATCTGGTAGACCGAGGTTTGAGCCTGAGAGATATGGATTTCTCGTGTCTCAAATAGGTAATGTGTTGCTTATGGATCATGATGATGAACCAGCAACCTACCAAGAGGCTATGAATGGACCGGACTCCGACAAATGGCTTGAGGCTATGCAATCCGAAATGGACTCCATGTATGCAAACCAAGTTTGGAACTTGGTGGAACCACCTGAAGGGGTACGACCCATAGGGTGCAAGTGAGTCTTCAAGAAGAAGACCGACATGGATGAGAATGTACAGACATTCAAAGGGCGACTGGTGGCTAAAGGTTTCAAGCAAATTCATGGTATTGACTATGATGAAACTTTTTCCCCTGTTGCCATGGTAAAGTCCATTAGGATATTGCTTGGTATTGCTGCGTATTATGACTACGAGATCTGGCAGATGGATGTCAAAACGGCTTTCCTTAATGGAAACCTCCTTGAGGAAGTGTATATGACACAACCCGAGGGTTTTGTATCCCCAGATGAAGCCACTAAAATATGCAAGCTGAATAAGTCCATTTATGGACTGAAACAGGCCTCTCGAAGTTGGAATCTTCGTTTTGATGAGAAGATCAAAGAGTTTGGTTTCATCAAGAATGAAGATGAGCCTTGTGTTTACAAGCGAATCAGTGGGAGCATTGTTGTCTTCCTGATATTGTATGTAGATGACATACTGTTGATTGGGAATGACATTCCTACCCTGAAAGTTGTTAAGAACAACCTAGGGAACTGCTTTTCAATGAAGGATTTGGGCGAAGCGACTTATATACTTGGTATTAAGATCTATAGAGATAGATCGAAGAAGTTGCTGGGTTTGACCCAGAGTACGTACATCGAAAAGGTGTTGAAGCGGTTCAACATGCTTGAGTCCAAGAAAGGATTTTTGCCCATGTCTCATGGTGTGAATCTCTCTAAGGACCAGTGTCCAAAGTCTTGTGAAGATAAGGACCGCATGAAGTTGATTCCATATGCTTCGGCAATTGGATCAATCATGTACGCGATGTTATGTACTCGACCCGATGTTTCCTTTGCTTTGAGCATGACTAGCAGGTATCAGTCAGACCCCGGTGAATGTCACTGGATTGCAGTCAAGAATATCCTGAAGTACTTGAGAAGGACTAAGGACGTGTTCTTGGTGTATGGTGGAGAGGAAGAGCTCGTTGTAAGTGGTTACACGGATGCTAGCTTCCAAACTGATAGAGACGACTCCAAGTCTCAGTCAGGTTTTGTGTTTTGCCTGAATGGAGGAGCTGTGAGCTGGAAGAGTTCCAAGCAAGAGACAGTTGCTGATTCTACAACAGAGGCCGAGTATATCGCAGCAGCTAATGCAGCGAAGGAGGCTGTATGGATTAGGAAATTCATCGGCGAGCTTGATGTAGTTCCTAGCATTGTTGGTCCCGTAGTTCTCTACTGTGATAACAATGGTGCAATTGCACAATCTAAGGAACCTAGATCTCATCAGCGCTCCAAGCACATACTCCGGCGGTTTCATCTTATTCGTGAGATTGTCGAACGAGGAGATGTAAACATTTGCAGAGTGCCGACTGAGGAAAATGTTGCGGATCCGCTGACAAAGCCTCTCGCGCAGAGAAAGCATGATGGTCATACTAGATCGATGGGTATACGATACCTAAATGATCAACTCTAGCGAGAATCTTGTGGATTGCATGTTATCTTGTATTTTGTTGGCTGTTTGTTCATATGATGAACTGTGTACCTAGTTTTTCTTTTATAATTAATGGCAAATTCTTTTATTATGAGTTTTTCTATATATGATAGTTAAATGTTAGCATAATAGATACCCTTAGAATTTTTGCTTCCATGGGACATCAAGTACGTGACTTGAATGTGAGAGCCCATGATTTATTTGAAGCTTCATTCTTAAAGGTCCCTGGTCGAGTATCATCATAGAAACTAAGGGTGATGATGATACATGAAGGCTAGCACGTGTGTTGACTGATGACTGGTTCTCACAGGTCATGATATTGTGATATCAAGTCATCACGTGGGTACTTGTTAGTGAACAAGTTGTACTGGACAGACCCAACCTGAGACTACTCTGTGGATTGTCATCCAATAGTGTCACGAGTAGGTCTCAATTGACAATGGTGTTGTGGTCCTTTGACCTGAAGTCACAGCATTCATCAAGTGAGGAAGAGCGTGCTTTGATGCCATCTAAAGTCTTCCTTGAGAAAGGTTGATGATAAGGGTGGTCGTTGGGCATGTTACGAATCATTTGGGTGTTTGTGCGTGAGCAGATATGGGATTTGTCTTCCTGTATGACAGGAGTTGCATCCATGGGCCCCTTGATGGAACTGGACTGAGAAATGCATGGCCATGCTTGGTTGAGTCAATATGTGATATTGGACTCACCATTCTCTGAAAGTCCGTCCTGGATCAAGAAAACTTGGATTGAGCTAAAACGAGGGTGACACGGTCCATGCCTCTAGTTCTTTCCGGATGTAAGGGACAAAGGGACAAAGACAGCGCTGATACATTGGTCATAAAGGCTTATGAGTTATTAACTCTTATTGCTTGGGGAGCAATGATGCATTGCTAGATGCCGCTCATTGTTTGTGAGGTTTTTGGTTTGATACTTTCGAGATCAAGTGGGAGTCTGTTGGAGTTACCATGATGATCTGGAAGTGGTCAAACATCTAATCTCACTGCCAACGCAATATGAGCCTGCAGGGTCGCACATAAGAAATGTGGAGAAGTTGGATGACTGACTGTGTTGGTAAAGGTTACCAATCACCGACCTGAATAGGGTTATGGGCAAGGTGTTGCCTTATAGGATCATCGGGTTGGGCAAAGGTTGCCTTGAAGGGCTGGTTAGGTTTGTCGTCCGAGGGTCGATGAGAATAGTCGAGAATCATCTTCTGATTCCCGCCGATCGACGAGAATCACCTTGCTGATTCTCGCCGATCGACGAGAATCGTCGAGAATCAATTGTTGATTCTCGACGATCGACTACCTTGGCTATTGTCGTCGACCGCGGCTCGACGATCGTCGAGTATCATTATGTGTCGTCGAGCGTGGCTCGACGATCGGCGAGAATCGTCGAGTATTGTACTCTGATTCTCGCCGATCCAATGTGATACTCGCCGAATGATTCTCACCGAACCTGCTCAGTGATTCTCGCCGATTGTCGCCGATTCTCACCGATTCATTCTCGCCGATTCTGAACCCTAGTTCTGCGTGGTCTGCGGATAGCGATTTTCCTGAGTTTATTTTATACTTTAAGTATAAAATATAACACTTAGGGTTTCGGATATGTGTGCGATCTATCCCCTCTGTGCGAATCGAACCCGACGGAAGGAGTTCCGCATTTCGCTTCGCCGATCCCGATCCCGATCCCGCCGCCGGAAACTGTTCCGCCGCCGCGTTCGCTCCGCTGCCACCTCTCCTCCGGCGAGTGTCGCTGGTGCAGCTCTTCCTGGCACGGACCTAGCAGTCCGTGGAATAGCCGAGGTGCGGTCTTCTCCTTCCCGATCTTCCGTGCGACGGAAAGCTCGGCGTTCTCCCGCTCGTGTGGACTTCTGCAGAAACGTGGATACTATTCCACGTAGAACTCGCCACTAGCAAGAAGATAAAGTTTGGAGCTTCTCCGTTGAGTTGTGACTCAACGCCACCGAGGTAATTTTTGCCTAGTTTTGCTAACTTCTTGATTCAACCGTCATGGCTCGATCCGCATCTCTTTGGGTTTTTTCTTGATGTTTTACTTTTCCGCTGCGTGCACAAGTGTTGTGCCAACCCTATAGAGAAACCCAACAGTAGATAAATTTAGGGCAAGCAAAATTTAATTAACTATTTTATTATAATTTTCGTACGCCGCCGCCGGCTCCGCTTTCGAATTTCGTCTCCACATCTTCTTCCATGGCCCTTATTAAATGATATTGTTGGAGTTACCATGATGATCTGGAAGTGGTCAAACATCTAATCTCACTGCCAACGCAATATGAGCCTGCAGGGTCGCACATAAGAAATGTGGAGAAGTTGGATGACTGACTGTGTTGGTAAAGGTTACCAATCACCGACCTGAATAGGGTTATGGGCAAGGTGTTGCCTTATAGGATCATCGGGTTGGGCAAAGGTTGCCTTGAAGGGCTGGTTAGGTTTGTCGTCCGAGGGTCGATGAGAATAGTCGAGAATCATCTTCTGATTCCCGTCGATCGACGAGAATCACCTTGCTGATTCTCGCCGATCGACGAGAATCGTCGAGAATCAATTGTTGATTCTCGACGATCGACTACCTTGGCTATTGTCGTCGACCGCGGCTCGACGATCGTCGAGTATCATTATGTGTCGTCGAGCGTGGCTCGACGATCGGCGAGAATCGTCGAGTATTGTACTCTGATTCTCGCCGATCCAATGTGATACTCGCCGAATGATTCTCACCGAACCTGCTCAGTGATTCTCGCCGATTGTCGCCGATTCTCACCGATTCATTCTCGCCGATTCTGAACCCTAGTTCTGCGTGGTCTGCGGATAGCGATTTTCCTGAGTTTATTTTATACTTTAAGTATAAATATAACACTTAGGGTTTCGGATATATGTGCGATCTATCCCCTCTGTGCGAATCGAACCCGACGGAAGGAGTTCCGCATTTCGCTTCGCCGATCCCGATCCCGATCCCGCCGCCAGAAACTGTTCCGCCGCCGCGTTCGCTCCGCTGCCACCTCTCCTCCGGCGAGTGTCGCTGGTGCAGCTCTTCCTGGCACGGACCTAGCAGTCCGTGGAATAGCCGAGGTGCGGTCTTGTCCTTCCCGATCTTCCGTGCGACGGAAAGCTCGGCGTTCTCCCGCTCGTGTGGACTTCTGCAGAAACGTGGATACTATTCCACGTAGAACTCGCCACTAGCAAGAAGATAAAGTTTGGAGCTTCTCCGTTGAGTTGTGACTCAACGCCACCGAGGTAATTTTTGCCTAGTTTTGCTAACTTCTTGATTCAACCGTCATGGCTCGATCCGCATCTCTTTGGGTTTTTTCTTGATGTTTTACTTTTCCGCTGCGTGCACAAGTGTTGTGCCAACCCTATAGAGAAACCCAACAGTGGTATCAGAGCGAGGTTCCGGCCATGACTGTTGTTTTGGAAGTTGTAGAATTCCAATGCGTGTAAACCTAGAAATTTAGAAGTGTTCTAAATGTCTAGATTTAGTCTTGACACTTCGCCAAGAACGATTGGAATTTCGGTGGAATTTCTAAGTGTTAGAAATTGTTGTCTCCTTAGTAGTAACCATCCCTCGAGTATGTTTTGGATTTTGAATCCAACATAGAGAGATGAGCTTGTCTACTGCTTAAGTTGAGCTGTCTTTGCCTTTGTCCAATGCATGTAAATCTGAGGATTTGGAAATTTCCGGATGTTCAGATTTAGCCCTTCCTTCTATCAAATGTTGATGGTGTCAGGATGTGCACATAAGGGATGCATGTGGTTTTAGAAGAATTGTTTTTCTTTGGATGTGCACATTGATCAAATGTTGATCATGGTTAATCGTTAACCTAAAATTGAAATCCCTTCTTTTAATATTAAGTGTTCGGATGCCTTCCGATGGATGACACTCTTCCTGCCTCGATCGATGAAATGTGGGCTTGCCAAAGCAAGGTGCATTAATCTATCTTGGTAAGGGTGCGAGCGGATAATTGTGATATCCCACTGTTGACATCGGGTCCAGCTTAACTAGGTGACCTCAAAGGTTGAGTGCCTAGAGGCATAGGGTTGGCATGCATCATATGATGGATGCGAATAAGGAGTTATTCACCAACCATACAAGAATTGCATGAGGATGCAATTGGCAAGCGTTGCCTACCTAAATAACCACATCGTGAGAGGAACGCCAAAGCGGACTCATTGTGTTGGTGAAATACGGATCTTGTCCACTAAGAGAGTAGCTCGCATGAACTCTCCGAATTGTTAGTGAGGGCTATCATTTCGAATAAAATAGTGGGAGTATTTTAATTGAAGTCCTAATTAGAATAAATTGCAATTGAAATGTAGGTACTGATTTTATTCTGCATAAATTCTTGTAGAATTCCATGGCAAGCGTTTCACACTCCACGCTGTCTCTGAGAGCCATCCTTGAGAAAGATAAGCTCAGCGGGACAAACTATATGGACTGGTATAGGAACCTGAGAATTGTTCTCAGGCAAGAGCGAAAGCTCTATGTCTTGTAAGAAGAAGCCCCCGAGGTGCTGACCGGGAACTCTTCCCGTGCTGAGAAGGATACTTATAAGAAGTATACTGATGATGCTTTGGATGTCGAGTGCCTTATGCTTGCCACCATGAACTCTGAGCTTCAGAAGCAACATGAGAACATGGGGTGCAAGGAGATTGACGGGCACCTCAAGAAAATGTTTCAAGGGCAGGCTCGTCAAGAGAGGTTCGACATCACTAAAGCGTTGTTTCAGTGCAAGATGGGAGTTCGAGACTCAGTAGGGACTCACGTACTCAAGATGATTGGGTATATAGAGAACCTTGAAAGGCTGGGTTTTCCTCTTGGTCAAGAGTTGGCCACGGATCTGATCCTGCAATCGTTGCCGGACAGTTATGAGCAGTTTGTCTTGAACTACAATATGAACGAGATAGACAAGACACTGCCCGAACTCCTAGGCATGTTGAGAACTACCGAGATCAACATGAAGAAGGCCAAGCCTGCCAGCCCCATACTGATGGTGCATAAGGGCAAGGGCAAAGCCAAGGGCTCCAAGAAGACGAAGGTAGGACCTAAGTCATATCTTGAGCCCAAGTCTTCAGCACTGATGAAAAAGAAAAGCACGGTGAAGGATGGGAAATGCCACCACTGTGGCAAGGCTGGTCATTGGCGGAGGAACTGTCCTTCGTATATTGAGGGTCTGCAGAAATTGAGGGGAGGTATGACTTCCGCTTCTAATGTTTACGTTATAGAGATAAACCTTTCTGCTCCTTCATCTTGGGTATTGGATACCGGAT
This sequence comes from Platanthera guangdongensis, assembly GCA_039583875.1. Lineage (NCBI taxonomy): Eukaryota > Viridiplantae > Streptophyta > Magnoliopsida > Asparagales > Orchidaceae > Platanthera > Platanthera guangdongensis. The sequence goes on from CM077149.1 coordinate 129,649,416, forward strand.
GTGGTTCTCACATTTGTACAAATGTGCAGGAACTGGGAAGGAGAAGATTGCTGAGTAAAGGGGAGGTGGACCTCCGCGTCGGCAATGGAGCAAGAGTTGCTGCTGTAGCCGTAGGAGTTTACCGTCTTTCTTTGCCCAGTGGGCTTGTAATAGAATTAGATAACTGTTATTTTGTTCCGGCAATAACTAGAAACATTATATCTATTTCATGTTTGGACATGATTGGATTTTCTTTTATAATTAAGAACAATTGTTGTTCTATATTTAAGAATGATGTTTGTTATGCTGTAGCCCAATTGTTTAATGGTCTTTACGTTTTGAACTTGGACCATCTGATCTATAATGTAGAAAATAATAAAAGACTAAGAACAAATGACTCGAACCCTACGTTTCTCTGGCATTGTCGTTTGGGCCATATCAACGAGAAGCGCATATCCAAGCTCCATAGAGATGGACTTTTGGACTCATTTGATTATGAATCATTTGAGCGATGCGAATCTTGTTTGTTAGGCAAGATGACTAAAGCTCCTTTCATTGGTTATACTGAGAGGGTTGAGGATCTCTTGGGTGTTATACATAGTGATGTATGCGGACCCATGAGTTCCATGGCTAGAGGAGGGTATTTCTACTTTGTTACATTTACTGATGATTTCAGTAGATACGGATATGTGTATCTTATGAAGTGCAAATCCGAGACCTTTGAAAAGTTCAAAGAGTTCAAGAATGAAGTAGAAAACCAGTTGGGTAAAAGGGTTAAAGCACTCCGATCTGATCGAGGTGACGAATACCTGAGTCATGAGTTCCGTGATCATCTGAAAGAGTGTGGTATTGTATCACAGCTCACTCCACCTAGAACACCACAACATAATGGTGTGTCTGAGAGGAGAAATCGTACTCTGTTAGACATGGTACGTTCGATGATGAGTCTTGCAGACTTGCCTGTTTCCTTTTGGGGTTTTGCTTTAGAGACTGCTGCAATGACATTGAATCGCGCTCCAACGAAAACGGTTCTGAAGACACCATATGAGATATGGACTGGGAAGCGTCCTAGTATGTCGTTCATTAAAATTTGGGGCTGTGAGACATACGTAAGACGTCAAATGCCTGACAAGTTGGAACCCAAATCAGATAAATGTTATCTGGTGGGATATCCTAAGGAAACGAAAGGGTATTACTTTTACCTACCGTCTGAGGGCAAAGTGTTTGTCGCAAGGACTGGTGTCTTCTTGGAGAAAGAGTTCTTATCAAGAAAGACTGAAAAGGTAGAGCTTGAAGAAGTTCAAGAACCACATGTAGTGAATGAACCGGAATTGGATTCTGAGATAGGACTACAAGATGTTGTAGCTGGAGAACCTGCTCAGGGAACACAAGTCCTACGTAGATCTGGTAGACCGAGGTTTGAGCCTGAGAGATATGGATTTCTCGTGTCTCAAATAGGTAATGTGTTGCTTATGGATCATGATGATGAACCAGCAACCTACCAAGAGGCTATGAATGGACCGGACTCCGACAAATGGCTTGAGGCTATGCAATCCGAAATGGACTCCATGTATGCAAACCAAGTTTGGAACTTGGTGGAACCACCTGAAGGGGTACGACCCATAGGGTGCAAGTGGGTCTTCAAGAAGAAGACCGACATGGATGGGAATGTACAGACATTCAAAGGGCGACTGGTGGCTAAAGGTTTCAAGCAAATTCATGGTATTGACTATGATGAAACTTTTTCCCCTGTTGTCATGGTAAAGTCCATTAGGATATTGCTTGGTATTGCTGCGTATTATGACTACGAGATCTGACAGATGGATGTCAAAACGGCTTTCCTTAATGGAAACCTCCTTGAGGAAGTGTATATGACACAACCCGAGGGTTTTGTATCCCCAGATGAAGCCACTAAAATATGCAAGCTGAATAAGTCCATTTATGGACTGAAACAGGCCTCTCGAAGTTGGAATCTTCGTTTTGATGAGAAGATCAAAGAGTTTGGTTTCATCAAGAATGAAGATGAGCCTTGTGTTTACAAGCGAATCAGTGGGAGCATTGTTGTCTTCCTGATATTGTATGTAGATGACATACTGTTGATTGAGAATGACATTCCTACCCTGAAAGTTGTTAAGAACAACCTAGGGAACTGCTTTTCAATGAAGGATTTGGGCGAAGCGACTTATATACTTGGTATTAAGATCTATAGAGATAGATCGAAGAAGTTGCTGGGTTTGACCCAGAGTACGTACATCGAAAAGGTGTTGAAGCGGTTCAACATGCTTGAGTCCAAGAAAGGATTTTTGCCCATGTCTCATGGTGTGAATCTCTCTAAGGACCAGTGTCCAAAGTCTTGTGAAGATAAGGACCGCATGAAGTTGATTCCATATGCTTCGGCAATTGGATCAATCATGTACGCGATGTTATGTACTCGACCCGATGTTTCCTTTGCTTTGAGCATGACTAGCAGGTATCAGTCAGACCCCGGTGAATGTCACTGGATTGCAGTCAAGAATATCCTGAAGTACTTGAGAAGGACTAAGGACGTGTTCTTGGTGTATGGTGGAGAGGAAGAGCTCGTTGTAAGTGGTTACACGGATGCTAGCTTCCAAACTGATAGAGACGACTCCAAGTCTCAGTCAGGTTTTGTGTTTTGCCTGAATGGAGGAGCTGTGAGCTGGAACAGTTCCAAGCAAGAGACAGTTGCTGATTCTACAACAGAGACCGAGTATATCGCAGCAGCTAATGCAGCGAAGGAGGCTGTATGGATTAGGAAATTCATCGGCGAGCTTGATGTAGTTCCTAGCATTGTTGGTCCCGTAGTTCTCTACTGTGATAACAATGGTGCAATTGCACAATCTAAGGAACCTAGATCTCATCAGCGCTCCAAGCACATACTCCGGCGGTTTCATCTTATTCGTGAGATTGTCGAACGAGGAGATGTAAACATTTGCAGAGTGCCGACTGAGGAAAATGTTGCGGATCCGCTGACAAAGCCTCTCGCGCAGAGAAAGCATGATGGTCATACTAGATCGATGAGTATACGATACCTAAATGATCAACTCTAGCGAGAATCTTGTGGATTGCATGTTATCTTGTATTTTGTTGGCTGTTTGTTCATATGATGAACTGTGTACCTAGTTTTTCTTTTATAATTAATGGCAAATTCTTTTATTATGAGTTTTTCTATATATGATAGTTAAATGTTAGCATAATAGATACCCTTAGAATGTTTGTTTTCATGGGACATCAAGTACGTGACTTGAATGTGAGAGCCCATGATTTATTTGAAGCTTCATTCTTAAAGGTCCCTGGTCGAGTATCATCATAGAAACTAAGGGTGATGATGATACATGAAGGCTAGCACGTGTGTTGACTGATGACTGGTTCTCACAGGTCATGATATTGTGATATCAAGTCATCACGTGGGTACTTGTTAGTGAACAAGTTGTACTGGACAGACCCAACCTGAGACTACTCTGTGGATTGTCATCCAATAGTGTCACGAGTAGGTCTCAATTGACAATGGTGTTGTGGTCCTTTGACCTGAAGTCACAGCATTCATCAAGTGAGGAAGAGCGTGCTTTGATGCCATCTAAAGTCTTCCTTGAGAAAGGTTGATGATAAGGGTGGTCGTTGGGCATGTTACGAATCATTTGGGTGTTTGTGTGTGAGCAGATATGAGATTTGTCTTCCTGTATGACAGGAGTTGCATCCATGGGCCCCTTGATGGAACTGGACTGAGAAATGCATGGCCATGCTTGGTTGAGTCAATATGTGATATTGGACTCACCATTCTCTGAAAGTCCGTCCTGGATCAAGAAAACTTGGATTGAGCTAAAACGAGGGTGACACGGTCCATGCCTCTAGTTCTTTCCGGATGTAAGGGACAAAGGGACAAAGACAGCGCTGATACATTGTTCATAAAGGCTTATGAGTTATTAACTCTTATTGCTTGGGGAGCAATGATGCATTGCTAGATGCCGCTCATTGTTTGTGAGGTTTTTGGTTTGATACTTTCGAGATCAAGTGGGAGTCTGTTGGAGTTACCATGATGATCTGGAAGTGGTCAAACATCTAATCTCACTGCCAACGCAATATGAGCCTGCAGGGTCGCACATAAGAAATGTGGAGAAGTTGGATGACTGACTGTGTTGGTAAAGGTTACCAATCACCGACCTGAATAGGGTTATGGGCAAGGTGTTGCCTTATAGGATCATCGGGTTGGGCAAAGGTTGCCTTGAAGGGCTGGTTAGGTTTGTCGTCCGAGGGTCGATGAGAATAGTCGAGAATCATCTTCTGATTCCCGCCGATCGACGAGAATCACCTTGCTGATTCTCGCCGATCGACGAGAATCGTCGAGAATCAATTGTTGATTCTCGACGATCGACTACCTTGGCTATTGTCGTCGACCGCGGCTCGACGATCGTCGAGTATCATTATGTGTCGTCGAGCGTGGCTCGACGATCGGCGAGAATCGTCGAGTATTGTACTCTGATTCTCGCCGATCCAATGTGATACTCGCCGAATGATTCTCACCGAACCTGCTCAGTGATTCTCGCCGATTGTCGCCGATTCTCACCGATTCATTCTCGCCGATTCTGAACCTAGTTCTGCGTGGTCTGCGGATAGCGATTTTCCTGAGTTTATTTTATACTTTAAGTATAAATATAACACTTAGGGTTTCGGATATATGTGCGATCTATCCCCTCTGTGCGAATCGAACCCGACGGAAGGAGTTCCGCATTTCGCTTCGCCGATCCCGATCCCGATCCCGCCGCCGGAAACTGTTCCGCCGCCGCGTTCGCTCCGCTGCCACCTCTCCTCCGGCGAGTGTCGCTGGTGCAGCTCTTCCTGGCACGGACCTAGCAGTCCGTGGAATAGCCGAGGTGCGGTCTTCTCCTTCCCGATCTTCCGTGCGACGGAAAGCTCGGCGTTCTCCCGCTCGTGTGGACTTCTGCAGAAACGTGGATACTATTCCACGTAGAACTCGCCACTAGCAAGAAGATAAAGTTTGGAGCTTCTCCGTTGAGTTGTGACTCAACGCCACCGAGGTAATTTTTGCCTAGTTTTGCTAACTTCTTGATTCAACCGTCATGGCTCGATCCGCATCTCTTTGGGTTTTTTCTTGATGTTTTACTTTTCCGCTGCGTGCACAAGTGTTGTGCCAACCCTATAGAGAAACCCAACAGATATCTCTATATTGTCTTAAAATCTGCCAATAGCCAAACTCATCTAACTCTAATCTTCCCCTTATAAAACCTACTCTTGCCACTGTTCAAGGGGGCTGGAAATAGAAACTGAGTGAACCAAGTTTATGTTTCACTCGTTTTCCCCTCCAGCGCCGCCTACCCGATCGCCTCCTTCCTGCTCGACGAAGCCCGACGCCGTCTTTCCTTCCAGAAGCCGCACCTGCCACCAGCTCTCTCCTTCGTCGGAACCACCTCCCGCGTTCATCTCCTCCTGTTGAACAAGCTCCTGTAGCCACCTCCCCTTCCGCGCCTGGTGACGACGGCAAATCCCGACGGGATCCAACTCTTCCCCTCCCTCCTGATCCGCCGCCGACTGTGCTGCCCTTCTTCACTCCCAGAGCAATCCAAGGATTTCCTGCACTGTTCCAGCCAGCTTCCCGTGTCTGCCCCCCTTCTCGACGACCCCTCCTGCTCCAGTCGGCCGGCTTCCCTGTTCCAGGGCTTGAGGGGTTTCGCCAGAGGCCAAACCTGGCCGTCTTCTTCTCCAACATCCAAGCCACTGCCCGTGAAGCTCCAAACCGAGCCAGTCCATCTCCTTCCTGCAGTCCACCTCCTTCCAAGCAGCAAGCTCCTTCCTTGGGGATTTCATGCTCTTCCTCTTGGGGTATACCAATCCATCTTGCTCCAATACATTAGTTGCTTTTATGCTCAAGTTTTAATTGAAAAGTTAATTAATTAGAGCTTGCCCGATTATTTCACCTCCTAATTATCGTCATTTACATATCCGTATTGCCACTCTTTGTGAATGCTATGCCTGTGGATTTAATATTTGTGACGTTATCATGCACGTGCGGTAGCGTTTACGTTCGTGTGCGACGCTTAGGTCGTTTTATTCGTTCAAAATAGCCCGCCAACTTCCCTCGCGCCAAATTATTTTAAAGATCACGCAATTATTATTTTCAAGACTACAACCCTTGGTTTCAGATCACATCATTAGTTCTACTTGATATCAAGTTTTATTTCTATTTTACTCGTGCATTTTGTTAGGCTAAAATTGCTATATTGTGATAGGAAGGAGAAGGGGGAGATAGAGATATCTAGGGAGGAAATTAGAGAATTAGGGTTTGAGAGATAGAGAGAGAGTTACCTTGAAATGAGTTTGCATAATCCTCCCAAGAGAGTAGCCCGGGTATAAATACCCGGGCCATGGAGGGGCCGACCGGCCCCTCCAAAAGGGGCTGAACCCGATGGTTCAGCCCCGACGCTGCTTGTCGACTCCTTGCGCCTACGAGCGTACTGTCGTCCCGCGAAGCGCGGCGTAACATTCCCTTCCCCATCAAGAACGTGTTTGTCCCCAAGGTGGTAGTCGGGGTAAAGCTCCTTGAAGTTCAGCAAATCCATCTAGGAGTTGTGCGCTGCTGAGAGATTTTTCCACTTGATCAGGAGCTCCGGCCGGTACTCAGCGCCGCGTAGTTTGCACTTGAGTAGCACAATATCCTCCGGAAGAGGGCGAAGCTCGCCCGTACTGGTAGTCTCGGGCAGTTGAACACATGGCTGGACATTGACTCCCACCTTCCGCTTGAGCAAAGATACATGAAAAGTCGGATGAATGCGGGACCCCGCCGACAACGCCAACTTGTATGCCACCGGCCCCACCCTGTTGAGAATTCAAAAGGGGTCGTAATACCTGGGAGATAACTTCTGATTCAGACGGCGAGCGACGAACAACTGGTGGTACGACCGTAACTTGAGAAACACCTCATCGCCCATTGCAAATTCCCTCTCCTTGCGATGCTTGTCTGCTTGAACCTTCATGCGATCCTGGGCGAGGCGAAGGTTCTCACGCAGGGTTGCTAACATGCGATCCATGTACCGAAGGGCCCGATCAACCGCCGGCATGGCCGTGCTGCCCGGCTCATAGCTGCTCAAGGTAGGGGGAGGACGGCCGTAAAAAACCTCAAATGGGGTCATCCTGCTGGCCGAGTGGTAGGAAGTGTTGTAACAATATTCGGCCCAGTGCAACCACCCCGGCCAAGTCCGGGGTTCATCCATAACAAAACAACGAAGGTAAGTCTCCACCCCCCGATTTAAGACCTCTGTCTGGGGATGATGCGCGGTGCAGAAACGTAGACATGTCCCCTGCAGTCGGAATAGTTCACGCCAAAAGTTGCTTACGAAGGTAGGGTCCCTGTCAGAGATGATGACTCGTGGTAGGCCGTGCAAGAGGATGATCTCCCGGGCGAACAGACCGGCAACAGATTCGACCGTATATGGGTGGCTCAACGCCAGGAAGTGTCCGTACTTGGAAAGTTTGTCCACCACCACCAAGATGACAGATTTCCCTTGTGATTTGGGCAACCCGTCAATGAAATCCATCGACACTGTATCCCAAATCTGCTGCGGGATCTCGAGAGGCACCCACAGCCCTGCTGGCGAGGTCGTCTCATACTTCTGGAGCTGGCAAGTCTCACACTGCCGTACAAACTGCTGTATGTCCCGGCGCATGCCGGGCCAAAAAACATTTGCTCGTGCCCGCTGTAGGGTCCGGAGCACTCCTGCTTGGCCGCCTGTCGGGGATGAATGAAACTCGTGCACTCTGGAGGGAGAACCACGCGGCCATGATGGTAGAGGCGGCCGTTCTGAAGATGATAGCCGACGGCCACGGTCTCGCCGCGCTGTAAAGCCTCCACCATGGTCCGTAAATCGGGCGTTCTCCTCACCTCCTCCTGTATCTCATCCAATGAGTCCACTAGTTGCCCTGAGATGTGAGCAACCGTATTCTCGGGTAGACGAGAGAGAGCATCAGTCACAACATTTTCTTTGCCGCTCTGGTAGGAAATCTCATAATCATAACCTATAAGTTTGGTCACACACTTTTGTTGAAGAGGGGAAGAAACTCGTTGGTCCAAGAAATGCTTCAAGCTTTGATGGTCGGTGCGAATCGTAAAATGTCAGCCGAGAAGGTACGGACACCACACAGCCAGCGCGTGGATGATCTCCAGCATCTCCTTTTCATAGATGGACCACCCCAGCGTGCGTGGGGCTAGTGCCTTGATATAAAAGGCTAGGGGTCGACCCTCTTGCATCAACACTGCGCCAATGCCCACCCCAGAGGCGTCAGTCTCCAACACAAACTCCTTAGTGAAATCCAGGAGCGCCAGGACTGGTGTCGACGTCATGGCCCGCTTAAGTGCCTGGAATACTGCCTCGGCCTCGTCCTGCCAAACAAAGGCATCTTTCTGTAACAACTGAGTGAGAGGTCGGGCAATCTTGCCGTAATCTTTCACAAAACGACGATAATAGCCTGTGAGACCCAAGAATCCCCTCAGTGCGCGTATAGTCTGACGTCGTGGCCAGGATAACATGCTATCAATCTTGTGAGGGTCCGCCTTGACGCTGTTGGCCGACACTAAATGACCTAAATACTCGACCTCCTCCTGTCCGAAAGAGCATTTGGACTTCTTGACGTACAGTTGGTGTTGGCGAAGAATGACGAAGACCTGCTCCACATGACGGAGATGATCCTCCCAGCTGGCACTGTAGATCAGAATATCATCAAAGAATATCAACACTGATTGACGGAGGAGGGGCGGAATATCTCGTTCATGACGGCCTGAAATGTGGAGGGGGCGTTGGTGAGCTCGAACAACATCACCAGAAACTCATAATGCCCGTCATGGGTGCGGAAAGCGGTTTTGTGGACATCCGCTTCCCTCATGCGAATCTGGTGGTAACCCGACCTGAGGTCGAGTTTGGTGAAACGGGAAGTACCGTGTAGTTCATTCAACGGTATCAGAAACTTGTCTTTGACCGTGGAATTATTTAGGCCTCGGTATTCCACACAAAAACGCCATGAGCCGTCCTTAACCAAGATGATGGGAGACAAAAATGCACTGGTACTAGGATGAATGAGTCCCGCTGTGAGCATTTCTTGAATGCTACGCTTTATCTCGGCCTTTTGGCTGTACGGATACCGATACAGATGAATATTGATGGGCTCCGTACCGGCCTTCAACTGAATCTGGTGATCCCTGAACCGCGATGGTGGAAGTGTACTGGGTGTCTGGAATATATCAGCATACTGAGCGAACAGCGCTTGCATCTGCTCGGGGACTGCCGGAGTCGCCTCGGGGGCCTCCGTAATAGCCACAATCATCGCCATCGGGCTGCCTTGCTCCTCCAACTGCTGCAGACTGCGGAGGGATATCTCTTTCAGTGGGGAGGATTTGAGGCCCCCCAGGCAATATTGCCTCCCATGTTGGAGGAACTCCATGGTCATCTGTTCCCAATCAAAGGTCACCCGCCATAGTTGCTGTAGCCACTGCACCCCAAGCACCATATCCGACCCTCTGATGGGTAGAAGATAGACGTCTGTGCGTCGCGAGTACCCCTGAATCTTTAGCTCCACACCCTTCATGCCCCCCTCGCACCGGAGTTTGCTCCCATCCGCCACCATAACGTGAAAAGCAGCAGCTCGGTCAACCTCGAGCCCCACCCTTTGCGCCACTTCCGGATGAATGAGTTGTGCGTACTTCCACTGTCAACCAGGATAGTCACCTTCTCTTGGTGGACTCGCCCTGCCATCCTCATAGTAAGTGGTGCAGTGCATCCCTCCATTGCTTGAAGGGACACGTCGAACTCAGTCAGATCTATGTCACCTTCCCACTCCGAGGTGGGCGTGTCCTCTTCCTCTGTGTCCTCCCGTAGCATAAAGACCTGTATCTTCTGACATTTATGTCCGGGAGCGAATTTTTCATTGCAATTATAGCACAATCCCTTTTCCTTCCGCGCCTGAAGTTCCACCCAAGTTAGCTGCGTGACCACCGGCTTGCCCGGTCCCTGAGAGTCCCTCTTCGCCACTGGCGTCGTGGTAGTAGAACGGGTTGAGCTGCGGTGGCGCTGCGGGTTATAGCGCTCCTCCTGTATCCGCGCTAAGCTGATCGCATGGTTCAAGCTGCGGGGCATGTATGACTGGATCTCATCTCGCAAATAATCCTTGAGTCGGGATACAAAACACAGCTGAGTAGCGTTTTCTCCTCCCACTGCACTCGGTTAGCCAGCTTTTCAAACTCGGTTCGGTACTCCATCACTGTCCCCTTCTGATGCAGCTTCTGCAAGAGCGTTTCAAAGTCTTCGTACTCGAGTGGTCCAAAACGAGCGATGAATCCATCCACAAAGTCGGTCCAGGGCACGTAGTCCTTGCCTCTCAGGAACCACTGCACCCATTGGAACGCATCATCCTCTAAATGAAAAGAGGCCAACTGCACCCATTGCCCCTCTGGGATCTCCTGATAGTTGAAGAACAGTTCTGCCTTTTGCAGCAACTCCAGGGCATCTCCGCCATTAAACTTGGGAAAGTTCACCCGCATCAATTTTGACGGCATGTATGTCCGGTGTCCGGCTTGTCCACGCCACCCCGCCTCATGTCCATACTCCGTTGGTCTTCTAGGTTCCCCGGTTTCAAAAGGCATGCCGGGAAAAGTCGGACGGAACGGTCCCGTTGCAGGAGCTCCACCCCACGGCCTGCCGCCTCTCGCTGGAGGAGGCAACAAACCCTCCCCCGTGCCATATTGGGGAAACGGCCATCCGCCGCCTCTGGGTCCAAATCCAACGTAGCCACCCCGATCACTGCCGAAACCAGCCGTAGGAAACCCGCCGGACCCCCAGCTCGCTGCTCCGTGCCCGCCAGGGCCACTCCCGCCTGCGCCGGCCCCGTGCGGCCCGATCCCGCCTGCGCCGACCCATCCGGGGCCCAAGCCGCAAGCGCCGGCCGGCTGCTGATCCGCCCGCGCCGGAGCCCCTCGTGCCCGATCCGTTGCTCGGGGTCGATACCGAGCCCGCGGCGAACCCCGCGCCTCTTCTCGCACCGATCGGGGCCCCGTTGGGGCCGATCCTGTGCGGATCCATCCGTGCGGTTGTAGATCCGCCCGGATCCTCTTCAATCACGGCTTTGCACTTCAGATTTTGCGTCAATAACGTTATGATCTTCTCCATCCGGGACTCGATCCGCTTTTCTAGCCTTTGCGTAGATGTTTTCATGTTTTCCTCGATGGCGACCACCGAATTCGTCAACCCCATCAGATTTTCTTCGAGGGTTTTCAAGCGGCCTTTTCTTCTTGTGTTCGTGTCGTCACCATGGTGGAGAAAGGAGCCTCTGATACCAAATGATAGGAAGGAGAAGAGGTAGAGAGAGATATCTAGGGAGGAAATTAGAGAATTAGGGTTTGAGAGATAGAGAGAGAGAGTTACCTGGAAATGAGTTTGCATAATCCTCCCAAGAGAGTAGCCCGGGTATAACTAACCGGGCCAAGGAGGGGCCGGCCGGCCCCTCCAAAAGGGGCTGAACCCGTTGGTTCAGCCCCGGCCGGCCGGTTCACTGAGAGGGGGCTGAACCAGATGGTTCAGCCCCGTCGCTGCTTGTCGACTCCTTGCGCCTATGAGCGTACTGTCGTCCCGCGAAGCATAATGACGGCGTAACATATTGGTTCCTCAATTCTACCTTAAACTTCAAATAAGCATCAACAAATTTTTTTTTTGAATTATCAACCCCTAAAGTTTATACTTCATTTAAAATAAATTCATTCCTCCGGTGAGTTTGGACCCAAACGTCGCCGTCATAAAATGCGTTTGACTTGACAATGATTATGACAAACAAAAATTATTTTTTAACATAAAATGGATGGAATTTCTTAGCAGAGGTTGGGTGTTCACAAATGACGGTTTGTGGTCATCGCGTTCATGACCGCCATCACCGTGCCAAACATATCCTTACTCTAAACTATTCTTGCTACGCTCATTTCATCTCTTCTCTCCTCTCCCTCTCTCTCTCTTTCTCTTCCATCCATATTTTTAACTGTAGAGAAAGGTCCAAACCTTATATATACTTCTTGAATACCAAAAAATAAGTATGAGTATAAATATATATGAGAGAGGAGAGTAAGATCTAGATATACAAATAATGTGAGACTAAACACAAAATTCTATATGGGGCAAGTTAATGAGCCAATACATTATTTGGAGAAACTTTGAGGGGAGGTAAATGTAATTTCAAAAGATAGAGGGGTGCAACCTGTAATTATGCAAACTCACAGGAGAGATCCTTGTAATTAACCTTATATATATACAATATTAGAAGGAAAAGAAGTTGTCTTGTTGAAACATTCAAAATTGTCAAATATAGCCTCATTGTTTTAATCTAATGACTTCAGCATATATCATTGTCTTTCTAAAAAAAATAAAAATACAATGCTCATTTAAGTAATTACACTCCATCCCCAAATTTAAAATAATGATGGAAATTCATAAAATCAAAAAGTTGTTAGTAGAGTTCCTATACTATGATAGACTGTCATTAGGCATGTCAGCGGTCTTCTTTTCGAAGAATTGTGTCATTAGACATGTCAGTGGTATTTTCGAGAAGCTACCATTAAACTCTATCAACCTTATTAAAGTTGATTCCGCATGTATCGAGATGATGATTTTTTCATCAAAAATCAAAAATTTGTGTATAACTACTTCCCTTGTTAATTTTCTGATAATGTGTTTATTTTAAGCTGCATTAATTGATAGGTTCGGAGCCTCTTACCTATCGCGGTTGGCCGTAGGGGGAGACCCCGTGCCGGCCACTCATGTGCGTGTTTATGCAAATATAGACAAAAATCTATAGAGACTGTATAAATTGAAACTAGGGCACCAATATACCACCAACCCACACCTAAACAGCATGCACTTTAACAATGGAAAAGTCTCAACCCTAATTAAGCCCTTTGATAATGTTGAAATAAACCTAACACATGCAGAACTTCACTGCCCTCTTTCACACGTGCATAAAGTTCATTTGATTTGAATGTTTCATCAAATTATTCTGTTATTTATTTATTTATTTAAAATTTGCAGTTTGAAGTTTTCTTATATAATCACAGAAGCTAGTGTTCTGGTGCAAGCTTCTTTGCTTGATATATTGTAGCTTAATATGCTGTTGAGCATCTAATAAATTTAAATCTGTACTTGTAATTTCTTGTTGAATGTGTGTAGGTAATTGTTTCCAGCTATCTAACTGTTAGAAAGTAGTATCCAACAGTTAGCAAATAGTTCAGGTCTGCGGCATGTTGCCGTCGCAGTTTACTAATCGCCTGAATATTCAAACCATCGTTGGGGTTGGGCCTCCCGATGGATTAAAATGAGTGACCGTGCACGCGGGACCTGATTGTTGAAACCAAAATCTCGGTCTCCTGTGGAGTTCGCCCTCGGGGAAGGGGTGACCGCGCGCCTACTTCGCTCCTGCAAGCAAAATAACAAAGGAAAACAAAGACAAGAACCAACCCAATGGCTCGGCGGGGAGGACCCACCACACACCCGGAATATCTGAGAGCGCTTCCCCTCCTTAGCCAAAGGCCGAGCTAAGGTACCCTCAGAAAGCACTTAGGAACTGGAGCAAGGAGGCACATGAAACATACTTTCTGGGGTACCCCTTGGGTCCTATTTATAGTTTTCAGAATCTGAACTGCCAATAATCAAACTGAACTGTTCTGAAGTTACCAAAAAAATCTTGGTCGGGTCTGCCAACAGCCAAACTCTGCTGTTTTGAAGGGCTATGAGCAGACCAGCGGGGGCAAAACAGTAAAAAATACCTCATATATCGGGGCGAGCTGGGGAGCCTGGCCACCTCGGCAGATTCTGCTCGCCTGCTGTTGCCGAGCTCCTTTGCGCGAGCGCGATTCGGGATGGCGAGCTCGCCCATCAGTCGGCCTCCATTAGTCGACCTCAGCTCGACGAATCCTGGCTTAGCTCGGCGAATACCGTGCTCGCGGTCGACGAATGCCGAGCTCGGGTTCGGCTTCTCCTTGCCAAGCTCGCCCACGATCTTCAGAGTCCTTTGCTGGGCTTGCCCGTTGCTTGGACGATGTGAACCGCCCGGTATGTTCTTGGCGACCTCACTCGCCAGACACGGGATTGTACACTGATGCTGTCTGAGCATCATCTGAACGTGTACGAGTGACATCACCTTAATCGCTCAACTCCCGTGTAGGCAATGTGAGACGATGACAATATTACTATGCTCGATATTCTCTCTCCACCGTGTCCGACAGTAGTGGTATTGCCGTTCATGCTGTCTCCATGGATCATAAGCGATTAAGGTGATGTCGCGGGCCGCACGAGGGTGGTATAATAATTATGGAAAAGCTAATTACAAAGGATGTCAAAAGAGGTTGTTAGGGTTGGTCTGCCAATCTGCCTCAATCTTTGTTCTTCTTGACTGGGTTTCTTTGACTTGGTTTTTGCTTGTGTGATATGATAAAAAAACTAAAGTTAAAATGTACAAGTCAATTTAATCATAAATTTAATACTTATTATTATGAGCCCCACATCATTAATAAATCAATAATTCTTTGATAGAGTCACATTTGTGATTGTGAAAAATGTGTGTAAAGATAATCTTAGGATATAGCTAAGTGCAAAAACAGTGATTAAAAAAATGAGCATTTATAATAGAACTCTATTTACAATATCAACACCCTATTAAAAGTATATTAAATTTAATTTTCTAGTGGTATAGAGGCATCTCAACCCTAAAATCGCCTTCATGCACATATTGAAGGAATTTGTCCCGTTGCCATGCTTTTGAGCCGCGCTACATCTCCCATCCTCGTTCAGGACGCCCTCCCATCTTGGGGGTGCTCTTTTATTTCTCCCAATAAACGTCGTATAATTTCAGTGGGTCCCAAGACCTTCAGAGGATGCTTCGAAAATGCGAATATGTGGTGAGTATTTTATTTCAAACTGTCATATTTAAAGACTTGAAAACCTCATATGAGTTTCATTGTATCGATGAGACCACGTGTGCTCGGTGGTGCTGGATGATGTGGAGGCCACATCACCGTAGAGGTGAGCCAGCTGGGGCGGGGCTCATTAGCCACCAGAGCATTTACTATACATGCAAACAAGGGGGGAATTCCAATATGAACGCAATAAAATTAGCCAGTGTTAGACGAAACCTCACATCTGATACTAGACAAAAGCTTGCCGCCAAATACATGAATGATAATTCCCAGTCAAATATTCCGCACTTCTAGCCTTTTGTGTGTTCTCCCCCATTCTCATTTTAGCATTATTACTGGATTTTGGAGTTTCCAATTGGAGTTAAATTGTCTTTTCCCATCTAAGGAACTTTATCCACTTTTATGTTCAAGTGGATGAACTGTCGTTGTTAGGTGATTCACAACGAATGACGGTTTAACCCATGCGTTTGCGACCACCACCACCACCGTGTCAAACGGAGCGAGCCTTAGACTGCTTATAAAAAAATATGTATCCCGAAGACTCCATTTGACCTTATAAAACCTAATCCAAAAGATGCATCATTTACATGTTTGGCCAAGAAGCTTTCTCATATGGTTATGAAAATGTTCTCACCAATAGGCTTTGGTGCTTCTAGAAGAGTAGAAGACCCACTAGTTATTGTCTCTCTCTCTCTGATGGCCATAAGATAATTAGTCATATTTATAACTATGATTAATTCTAATTAATCATTACATCAATTAACCTTCATGTTATTCTTATTATTCTTAAAAGGCCAGGTAAAGAAA
The DNA here is from genome assembly GCA_039583875.1 of Platanthera guangdongensis. Taxonomy (NCBI): domain Eukaryota; kingdom Viridiplantae; phylum Streptophyta; class Magnoliopsida; order Asparagales; family Orchidaceae; genus Platanthera; species Platanthera guangdongensis. Next base: position 129,665,173 of record CM077149.1, read on the forward strand.
ATAAAAAGTTGATGAGCTCCCTTCAAATCTCTATTTATAAAAAATTTGACAACATGCATGTGAAATTCTCATATCAAAGTCATCATAATTGTTCCGCTTTCTCTCATTAATATTATAATTTTAAGTTAAAATAAGTATATAATATAAATTTATTAAGAAAAGAAAATTTTGTTCTAAAATGAGAGAAGAATGGGTGGAGATTACGGCTCTGTTTGGCATGATGTTTTTGCTCTCGAGAGTTTAGACAAAAAAGCCATTCTCATTGAATATAATAGTTATGATTGTCACCAAGAAGAAAACCTAATTTTAAATATAAAAGTAAACGGAGTTTCTTAGATGAGGTGGGGTGTTTGAACGACGGTTCATAATTACTGCGTTCATAACCGCTAAACACATTATCATACTGTTAATGAAGTTGTTATCGTTCATAAATACTGTACACGCGAGAGAACATCATGCCTCCATGCTAATAACTTTAAAAATATATATTTAACTTGGGAGCCGTTTGGCGCGGTCGTAGCGTTCGTGAATATAAGGGTTAAATTGTCATTGGATAACGCTATCCCTGAGAACCTTCATCCACTTTCATGTTCAAACGGATGAAATTACTTAGGCGGACGTTAACGAATGATCATTTAACCCGCATGTTCACTACAATCACCATTGTGCCAAACAAAAGGAGCCATAAATAAATTAATCTAGTGGAGTCTAATAAAGATTAAGGTTGTGTTTGAGAATACGGCGGGGAGACGTTTTGGCAAGGTCGAGCCGCAGGAAAACCGTTTTGAAAGATTTCGCGAGCTCCACTCTATGCCGGCTGGCATGAAGAGGAGAAAAATTGCTGTTTTGCTGCTGGCCTGTCGCCCTCCATTCAACCCGCCCGATCGTTTTCTCTCTCCTTCATCGGACACACTACATAGCCTATACAAAATAAATAATCCCACGTGTCAAGCTCTGATCACCCACGGGCCACGTCCACAACCACCGCGCCAGCGTTCACATACAATATTCCAGTCAAAAGTCTCCCCAACGCGGGGAGACTTTTAACGTCTTCCTTCGCTTCTCGAGCAGCAGCGTTTAGCCGTTCAAAACGCTTATTCAAAAAAATGGCCACAAAAATGACAGATATACCCTCGTTTGCCCACTTTACCTTCCAGGCACCTTCTTCTTCTTCTTCTTCTCTTCTCCAGTTTCTATATATAGGGAGCATAATTCTCCTCATAAGCTTACCTCCGTCGACTTTTTAGATCAAATTTCAGCTCATAGATATCTCCTCACCTCCTCTGCAGCCCCTTCCTCTTCGATGGCGGCCAGAGCTCTCGTGGCACTCGCGGCCGTTGCGGTCGCTTTCCAGCTGGCCGCGGCCACCAGCTACACCGTCGGAGCTCCGGCGGGAAGTTGGGACCTCAAAACCAACTACTCTACCTGGGCTTCTGGCATCACCTTTAAGACAGGCGACAACCTCGGTAAGTCACTCCCCCCACATATTGAAATTTAGGGAAAAATTATAGTGGGTCTTCCTTAACTTTGATTTGCTACAAAATAAGTCAAGGAATACAAATCAAGCCCTTTTTTGGTTGTTCTTAATAGGATTTTTTTTTGTTGATGAAAGGTATTTTGAGGGTTTTTTAAACTGCCTTCAACATGGCTCTTTGTTCGCTGATCTCTTTAAATCTACTTAATTATGATTTATATAATATTTATGTATACATGTGATAATTATATAGTTTGTGAATAATTTTATTCTCGTTAAAATTAATATATGTAATTAAACATTATATATAATTATATTTCAAATATATATATAGTTAAATATTGTAAAATTCGAATTCGAATTTACATCGAATTTGAATCCGAACCTAAATTCAAATCTAACATTTCATGACTAATCCAAATCCAACACTTAATATTCGAACGAATCCAAATTTGAATGTTGGAACCGAGATTCGGTTGCACCTAGAGTTCGGACCTAGGGGTCGCAGCTCACACTTACTTCTGTCAAGCCGTCCCTTGGTGAGAGACCCGAATTTGGAGAATGATCCTTCCTATAGCGTGAAGGTCTCACCAGAAGATCTTTGAATCTCCCCCTCGCTAAATGCCGAGTTAGGTGCCTTGAGGAGAAGAAGAAGAGGAGGATCGGAGCAAACTGATCTCCCCCTCGCTAGCCGGGCGAGTTGTCCAGCCGGGCGAGCTGGGTGGGTGTCGGCCTCCCGCCGCACCTGCCCCCTGAAATGGGGCCGGGACGAGTGTTGGCCTCCCGCTGCACCCGCCTCCTAGGGTAGGGGCTGAGGCGAGTGCCGTCCTCCCGCCGCACTCGCCTCTGAAGAGTACACCAAGTACTAGTAAGCTGGACAAATTTTTCTTCCCCTTACTAGTATATTATGCAGATCAACCATCAATTTGACTACAAGAGTGCAAAACCTCATAAAAGCTTAAAAATGTGTAGCAAGTCGTGCGCCTTCCTGGGGACCCCACTCCGCGAATACGGGTTGTATAATGAATCTATGCATTTTATGTCAAATTTTGATTTGATTGAAGAATTATTCAATTCAGTTTGTGGTTTGTGAACAATTATTTTTTAAAAAAATTCTTTCAAAAAAAGATGCAACACTTTTTTGAAAATCACTTTTTCCATACCACCGCTGCCCCAAACAGAACCTAACAGTCGATTTTTGTAAAAAGCTAACCCAAACGATATGCCTTGTTGCAGTTTTCTCCTACAGCCCAGCTATCCACAACGTGCTTGAGGTGACCAAGGCAAACTTCGACTCCTGCACCACCGCCGGACCCATCAAGACACACAGCTCCGGCAATGACGTCATCCCCCTGAGCTCGCCGGGAAATAGATACTTCATCTGCGGAGTCCCCACCCACTGCGCCTCCGGCATGAAACTAGATGTCGACACAACCGCCGCGACTTCGTCGGGATCACCTCCGCCGTCCGGCAGCCCGCCGCCTTCTGGCAGCACGCCTTCGACCCCAACCGCGCCGCTCACTCCCGAAGGATCTCCGGCCGGCGTCACGCCAAGTGGCAGTACTCCTGAGGCGCCGTCTGCCGCCGGTAGACTGAACGTCGCGGCCGCAGGGCTTATCGGCGTTGTGATGCTGATTGCGTTTGCGTTTTGAGGTGGCCACGTGTTTGCCGTGTGTGATTTTTGTTGGTATTTTGAATGTTGAAACTTGAAAGGGAGAGATTATTGATTTTTATTTATTGACACTTAGTTGGCCACTTGTAGGATTATGGATATCAGCACACCACTGTAGTTGTAATTTATTTTATTTGAATATTAATAACTCTTAAATTAGAATAATTATTTTTCATATTTAAATTTTAATTTGAAATCACTTTTTCAATCATGTATGTGAGTCAAGTATTAACTTGGCCCCCAATTTTGTCTTTTTTTTTTGAAAGAGATAATTAATTAGATTCTGGTTAATTGACGGAGTGGAAGGAATTATTGTGTGTTTATTTGCATTTTTATTTGATTAAAACTGAGATTTGAGCAAAATCATTTTTTTCCGTTCTTTGAAAATTAAGGATGAACAAAAGCTTTTCTTTAGGTCGGTTTCACAATTTTCTGATCGCAGAGTGACGGAAGCGGTGACTTGGGCTCCGTGTGAGAGGGCTTATTTTCACCGGTCAAGCGGTCGCGACCGCATGAACCGGGACTTAATTAAGGTCCGGTTCATGCGGTCGTGACCGCTTGACCGGTAAAATAAGTCCCCCCCCCCCCCCCAAACGGAGACTTGATATTGTTCAACTTATTCTTTCTCTTCTCCTTCATCAACTTCTTCGCCTTTTGCTTCTTCTCGTTCCTCCTCTTCTCCTCCTTCTTTATCTGTTCCTTCGCCTTTTTCTTCTTCTCCTACTTCTTCTTTATTCTTAAATTCTAAGCTAATAATAGACTTCTTTGACGGCAAAAAATTGAAGAATTGAAATTGGCTTCAAATTCTAAATTCACACGAGATTTGATTTTTGATCAAAATCAATTCCGCGCACTTCAATCCACTCAAACAAACGGATGGGATCTTATAATGCTTGAGCGCATTCACATCAATTACTCTGAAGGAAAACTGGGCGGATGCGGCCTTGCACGCTCGGTGTCCCGATCAATGGTAATACAAAAATTTGTGGGCCCGCGGTCCATACACAGTTGCAAGGGCCTGCAAATCATGTATTGTGATTGGTCCCGAACATATTAGAATTTGTTTGACGTAGCTTATTTGCTCTGTTAAATTTGGTCAAAAATGCTATTATCATCGAATACATATTTGGTAAAACAAAGATTATGACCGCTATCAAGAAAATAAACAAATTTTTAACATGAAATGCATGAATTTTTTAGATAAGGTCGGGCGTTCATGATCGACGGCTCATGATCTCTGCATCGATCTTAACATGAAGCATACGTCATAAGATGATTTTAACTTGTGGACACCGGTTTGGGCAATGATGGCCATAAATATGGTCCTGCCCAAAATAGTTCAGTACGGGTAGCATTTCATGCTTTGGGAGAGGGTAAAATTCAAGCCGCTCATTCTTAAATCCAACATCAGCCGAAAAGTTAAAAACAAACAAAGAAAACACGAAAAAAACGCAAAATCGGACGGTACATCTGCTAGTGTTCCCAAAATTTTTCCCATAAATACTTCGGCAGTCGCAAATGATCACCTAGGATTATTGTGCTAACTCAAAATGATGAATTACAATCGAACGAGCCAGCCTTGGTCAGTCATGCTTGGCCTTCACTCAGACCCAATATATATTGAATCTCATGGAGGGGCCACAACGTACAACACGAAGTTTTTGAGTCTGATCTAGGGTTACAAATGGACGTATGGGTTTATAGGATATTGAATATGGCCGCTCACAAAGTTCATTTTGTGATGCTCGACATACCGAAATTTTGAAAAGGTTCACCCAGCCAGCGATCGCTAACTAACTTGACATCCTAGACATGACGTTAGGGCTCTTTGCGAGGAAAAAACATGCATGATCAACCCTATGTTTTTTTGTAAGCGATAGTACTGTTTGACATCGTTTTCTTCGTCTTCGGACTCTTAGAAGGGTATTCATCTGATGGGGATGAAGCCCCATTAAAAAGCTTGAGTGTGCATTTAACCACTCCCCCCATAATTTATCCTATTGTGGAGATCATGGGTTTGACTGGTCAACCCACTTTCCTGTGATCTCCCCCGAGAAATCATGGGGGCCTCTCCCTCAGCAACTACCGCCGCCGCCAACCGCCGTCGTCGATTGCAGGATGACCACCGTCCGATCACTACAGAGCATCCATCGCGGTCCGATCTACGGGTAACCACCCACTAACCACCAAATTAGTGGGGGGGGGGGGGGGGGGGCACCATAACCACCTCCTGGAGGCTATAAAAGGAGCCTTAGACCTCCTCATTTCTCATCTTTCGCTCCCCGAGTCTTCTTTTCCTCAGGCCAGAGCTCTGCCGAACTAATCTCTCGGGTCATCTTCAAGCCCCCTACGAGTCGAAGGAACGTCCAAGTCCCCAAGTGCGCAGAGGAAGGAAGAAGACGACCATCACTAGCGCTCAAGCGCACCAACCACCAAGTTAGCATTTAGCACTCCCTCGGCGCAGCCTGTTGCCAGTTGCGAGTCAGAAATTCTCTCTCACCTTCAAGTTGTAATGAGGAGTGATCTGTCGCTCTCGATTCTCCAAACATATTGTAACCGCAACCTGATGGTGGACTTTGACCAGCACTGTACAACCCCGTGTCCGGCGAGTGGGGTCGCCAGGAGCCAGACCGGCCGACTCTCTTTTCTCAAGTCCCGGGCAAGCACTCAAGGGGGGGGGGGGGGGGGGGTGGACAGAGCTCGGCAACCCCCAGCTCGCGCAGGCAAGCCCGACTAGTGGTAGGCGAGTAGGGCTAGCCGGGCCCGCACTCGCCAGGAGGTAGGTAGAGGCGGCGAGTGCTAGTCAGTCCAGACACTTGACGTCGTTCTGACTTAGCGTTGAGTGAAGTCCAGACACTCGACGTCGTTTTGCTTCAGCGTTGAGTGAAGTCCAGACACTAAACACCTTTCTACCTTGGCGTTGAGAGAAGCCCGCCCAGTCCACTCAGTTCGTCGAACGGAGCTCGACGTTCGTCGAACGGAGCTCAACATTCGTCGGGCTCAATTTCTCAAGAGCCGACCCGCAGGGTCATGCAGTCCAAGTCCCGGGAGAGCGCTCATGGGGCCAGAGCTCGGCAGCCCCCTGCTCGCCCATGCGAGGTGGAATCATCCGGGGCGAATAAATTCGAAAGGCTCACACTCGCCCAGTGGATCCGGCGAGTAGGGCCAGCTGGGCCCGTGCTCGCGGAGGCCCAGCAGGACCAGTCGAGCCTGTACTCGCCGCCCCAGGCAAGCAGAGGCTTCAGGGGGCCACTCGCCCAACGACCTATGATGTTTTTTTTTACCATTTTTGCCCCTGCTATTATGCCTATAGCCTATTAGAACAGCGGAATTACGTTATTGGCATACCCAGTTGGGCTGCATATAGCTGTTCAAAACAGCGGAGGTTAGCTATTTGCAGGCCGTTTTCAAAAAAAAAACTATAAATATGACCCAATGGGCACCTCAGAAGGCATGCTTACTAATGTTCAGATCTTCTTGCGCTTTCTGAGGTAGCCTTAGCTCGAGCTTTGACTAATGAGGGGAAGCGCTTTAAGATCTTTCGGGTGTGTGGTGGAACCTACACGCCGAGCCCTTGGGTCAGTTCTCATTTCTTTTTGTTATTTGGCTTGCAGGAGAGAAGTAGGTGCGCGATTACCCCTTCCCCAAGGGTGAACTCCACAAGAGATCGAGTTTTCGGTTTCAACAGGCACAAAACCGATCACGTGGTTTGTTACTCAATTGAGGGGTTTTTTAACGTTAAAACCTCTTGTGTCAACTCTCAATCTTCATTGACTGTGTGCGCGCTCAACCGTCCCGAGAGCTAAGACAATCCAGTTTATTCCGATCCGACCGGGACGCCGAGTTAGTCTGCAACATCATCCAATTCAGGTGACCATGTCGCATTCGTCTTCGTCCATCTACTCTCATTGTTAGGGGTTCAGGTTTGTTCAAAACCTAGAAGACGACAAATCTACTTTATCGTGCTACTAGATATTTTAAAATGATAGGGATGGTATCTTATAGAGGGATAATATTGACTGTTCAGATCATATTAAGTTAGATAACTCGGATATTCAACTTAGGCTCCGTTTGGCATGGCGGCGACGATTATGAACGCATGGGTTAAATCGTCATTCGTTAAAGATCACCTAACAAATATCATCCGTTTGAACATAAAAGTGGATGAAGTTTCGTTATGTGGGTGTTAAAGAATGACAATTTAACCCACATATTCATGACCGTCATCACCACGCCAAACGGAGCCTTAATATATGTAAAATTTACACGATATCTTAGGCTTCATTTGGTTTGGCAGTGACGGGTCGATCCGGCGGGTGGAAACGGAGTGTTTGAAATCTGCTCCAAACGAAATTTCTCACGGGCACGGATTTCATTTGTTTACTTATTTGCCCATAGAGCCTTAATCAATATGTTATCTATACGATATCATATTTTGATATGTAGGTAATCAATATGATATATAAAATGTCATTTTGACGTCGCAATGAGACAATATTTTGGCTTCCCATTGGTCGATATTTGAATGCTTTCTCGGAACCCTAGAAACTCAGGCCAATCTCAAGAAATTGATGGTGTCATTTTTGATGAAAATACTTAAATAAGTTCTAGCGTCACGAACTATGAACGGTTCATAACGGCCGCATTCATAGCCGACACTGCAGTGTCAAAAGGAGCCTATATTTTTTATATTTTGGGTTCAAAATAATTAAAGAGGTCATTGTTTTAATGTTTTAGGATTTAGATTCTTAGGGCCTTGAAAAATAAAAAAAACATCAATTGTTTAGTCTCCCATCAAAAATGTGAGACACACTCCCATATTTAGTCTCTCATTCTGGATATCTTTATTGTCAGTTTTATTGATGATTTATCACGTTGTTCTTGGATTTATCTTCATCGGCAACGGTTTGAAATACTCACTGTTTATCGAACGTTCACTGCGATGCTTCATATTTAGTTCGGGCGTCGGATTAAAACTTCTCGCTCTGACTGTACTCAGGATTTTCTCTCCTCTACCATGTGAGACCTCATCATATCCAATCTCATGGCACCATCCATCAACAGTCCTGCTCGTACACCCACGAAAAAATGGTGTCCTTCAGTTCGGGTCACCGAACGAAAACATCGTCACATCATCGAAACTGTCGGTGCCCTTCTCATCTCGCATCGGCTCCTCATTCCTCCTGGGCCGAAGCTGTCCTCACCGTTGTTCACCTTATCAACATCACTCCCTCCTCGACCATCTCTGGAGTCACTCCTTATGAACGATTGTATTCTCGTCCACCGACCTACGCACCTCTCCGTACGTTTGAGTGCACCTATTTTGCTCTCCTTCCCGTCATTGAACGCACCAAACTCTCTGCTCGCTCGACTCGTTTTGTTCACTTAGTCCTCATTGCTCAGCACAAAGGATATCATTGCTACGATCCGGTGACTCGTCATATCCGCATCTCTCGCCATGTCTCCTTCCTTGAACATGATATGTTTTCTCTTCCACGCCACACCCAACAACACTTCCCATTCAAACCCCCCTGCTCAACAGCTCTCCCTTACACTGCTTCCTCCTATACCCACTCGTCCCAGGACCCACATTGCTCCTCCTACCCCGTTACCAACTAGTCCTTCGGTCGAGGATCCTCCTTCCACTTCAGCTCCTCCTCCGCCCACAGATAATTCTTCCACTATAGCTCCCCCTTCCGCTCCAGCTCCTTCTGATACGGCTATGTCTGACGTTCCGTCCGCCTCTCCACACGTGGATCCTAACCCTCCTCGGAGTAACCCTGTCCGCCCTCGACGCCTGCCTGCTCGCTACGACCAGTCTCCTGATAGATATCACCCGTCTGCTCCCACTACAACTATCTCTTATTCCCCTGCTTTTCAGGCTTTCCTCACTGCTCTCCACTCTCACTGGGAGCCCCAGTCCTACCGAGAGGCAGTTGTACATCTTGAATGGCAGGACGTCATTACCGTTGAACTTCAGGTTTTTCACAGAACCCATACCTTGGACCTCGTCCCTTGCCCCCCCTCGGCGTCACTCCTGTCAGCTGCGAATGGATATTCAAGATTAAGACTCATCCGAACGGATCTATTGAGCGACACAAAGCCCCCTTAGTTGCTCGTGGGTTCTCGCAGTAGCATGGGATGGCCTGCGATGAGACTTTTGCTCCGGTTGCCCGGATGACAACCGCACACACCTTACTTGTGCTTGCTGCTGCCCGTGATTGAACTCTCCATCAGATGGACGTCACCAATGTTTTTCTTCAGGGAGATCTTACGGAGGTTGTGTACATGGCCCCTCCCCCGGGTCTCTCTATTCCCCCTGGCCACGTCTATCACCTCCGTCAGGCCCACTATGGTCTCAAACAGACCACTTGTGCCTAGTTTTAGCGTTTTCACAACACTGTCCTCGAAGCAGGGTTCATTGAAAGACGGACTGATCATGCATTGTTCACTCGCACTTCTGGTCAGGGATGTGCCATTCTTCTCTATGTGGTGATATGATTATCACTGGTGATGACCATGTTACCATCGCCTCTCTTCAACAGCACCTCCGCATTCAGTTTGAGATGGAGGATATGGGCCCCCTTCGCAACTTCCTTGGGTTGAAAATTCATGATCCAAACGTGACATACTTGTCTCTCAACAAAAGTACATCTCTGACATCCTCTCTGTTACCGCTCTCACTGACACCCGAATAGTTGATACCCATGTAGAGCTCAATCTGAAACTCCTCCCAACGGATGATGTACCTCTTCCAGATGTCTCCCGCTATCGGCGACTCGTTGAGATGCTGGTCTATCTCACCATGACTAGGCCTAACATTGTCTATGTTGTTAGCTTTGTCAGTCAGTTCGTCCAAGCTCCTCGATCGGTCACTACGCCGCTGTCCTCCGGATTCTCCGCTATCTCTGCACCTCCGTCACCCGCTCATTGTTTCTCTCTGCCACTTCTCCACTCACCCTCCGAGCTTTCTCGGATGCTGACTGAGCGGGGCATGTTACGACTCGTTGCTCCACTACTGGTTTCTGCATCTTCATGGGCGACTCTCTTATCTCATAGCGAAGTAAGAAACGAGACTCCATTGCACGCTCTAGCACTAAAGCTGAGTATCGTGCCATGACTTCCACCACTGCTGAGATCGTTTGGCTTCGCCGTCTACTCCGTGATCTTGGTGTGCATATATCCGGCCTCACTCCCTCATTCTGTGGTAATCGAAGTGCTATACAAATTGCCTCCAACCAGATGTTCCATGAACGGACAAAACACATCGAGATTGATTGTCACTTTACTCACCAGGAGTTCCTCGCTAACACTATCTCTCTACCATTCATTATCTCTAAAGAACAAGTTGCAGACTTTCTCACCAAGTCCCTCACTTCTGGAAGATTCTGTTATCTTATTAACAAACTCTCGGTTCATGATCCACCGCGAGCTTGAGGAAAAATGTTAAATAATAATGTGCTTACAGTATTTATTGTATTTAGATTTAGTCTCACACCGCCTGTGATGTTCTCTCCCTTATTGTCTTCTCCTATATGTAGACCCCAAAGGTCATCTCTTTTACAAATGAATACACATTATTTCTTCTGTTCCAACAATAAGAATCAAATTCAAACCAAACCTATTTGGAACCGACCCAAATCATTCAGTTATGTTCGGTTCCGGTCCGGTTTTCGGTTCTCGATTTTTCTGTTATTTTTGCACACCCCTAATTGCTATAATTAAGTTAAGAATCGCCAAATGTAAATATGTTATTGGCAAAATATTTAAAATATATTAAAAATTGATCAAAAATTGATCGCGAGCGTGGGCCACAGGTGATCAAGGCCGGCCCAAGAAAATGTCACCACAACCGGCCTAAAAGCATTCACATCCCCTAAAGTTTTGGTCAAACCGGGCCGACGGCAAAATTTTCGTCTCACGCGCCTGCACCGCATAAACCCTAATAAAAGTCACCCTTGATTTCTTCTCCGTTGATAATATATTATAAATATATAATATTATATATCTAAAATATTATATAATATATATTTATTAATTTCACAGGCAGACACGCTTTCTCTCTTATGTATATGTAGACCACACATCCTCAAGCAGACTTACCCCAACTCCATCTCCTTTGCAGCCCCTTCCAATTCTCAGTTCCAAAGCAATCCACACTCATTAATTAATGGCTTCTTCGCCGGTCAATTCACTCATCGTCATCGCCGTCGTCGCCGTCATCATCGAGCTGGCGGCAGCCACCAACCACACCGTCGGAAAACCCGGCGGAAGTTGGGACCTTTCAACAAGTCTCTCCTCCTGGGCTTCATCCATCACCTTCAAGTCCGGCGACAATCTCAGTAAGTCCCCTCTTCATTCTTCATTGTTCAAATTTTTTATAATTAACATATTTGACCCACATCATTATTATTTCTAACATGTTCCGCAGTTTTCTCTTACAGCCCCACAAGCCACGACGTGGCTGAGGTGAATAAGGCGAACTACGCCTCCTGCACCGCCGCCGGAGCCATCAAGACATACAGCTCCGGCAATGACGTCATCCCTCTGCGCTCGGCGGGCAAGAGATACTTTATCTGCGGAGTTCCCGGCCACTGCACTTCCGGCATGAAGCTCGAAGTCGACGTAATTGCGGCGGCAAAGGCTCCTTCGTCGTCTTCAGGGGCGGCACAGCCGCCACTCAGCCGGCGGGCCGGCTCGCCGCAGCCTTCACCCAGCAGCCCGTCATCAGGGTCGCCGCCGCCTTTTGGGAGCCATCCTTTGATTCCGGCGACACCGGCGCCGGAATCTCCACAGGCTGTTGGATCCACTCCCACTAGTACTCCGGCGCCGTCCGCGGCGGGAAGACGGAGCTCGGGGGCTGCCGGGGTTATTACTGGCTTGGGGATGCTGATTATTATCTGTGGCATTTGAGCAGAGAATATTTATGTGATTTAAATTTGAATTATTTTGCCAGACGTTTATATCTGTAGAATTATTTGTATTAATGTTTTATGCGCACTAATTCTAGTGGAATTATATTCTGTACTGTTTTGAGTTTTAATAAATAGTGATGTCATGTGTTTATTACTTTATTGTGATTTTTTAAAAGAAATTTGTTATATGTATATATTTTTACTATCTGCAGCTTTAAAGATAAATAAAAATTATTATTCGTAGATATTTTTGTTATCCGCAGATGAATGCAATGCAGTAAATAATCTGACATTAAAGTATTTTATCTTTGCAAAAATTTGAATTTTTTTAATCCAATTAATGAGAGTATACATTTATAGTCTAAATAATTATATTTGCACACGGATGTGCTACTGAGATACAACAACATAAATTAACTCAACTAAACTTATTGAAAGACAAGAAGCAAGTAAACACGGGATAAGAAAGAAAGCGGCACAAGAATGAAGGGACGGGCCCTTGAATGAAGAGGCGGGAGGACAAAAGGTTATCGGGACCGCGAGGGAAAAGTGGGAGGAAGCGAGACCAAGTGCGACAGACGAAACACAACAAGACGGAATCGGGGTTGCGGGCAGTTGAACCCGGGTCTTTGTTTATTTAGTTAATTTTAGTTGGGTGTGCAAATAGCATTCATTGGAGTACATATAATTTTATTTTTCTAAGTAAATAGTTAGAACGTGCCCAGCCATGTGCAATGCCTTACATTTTTATAAAGTGAAACTTCCGACATCCCACGTGAACCGACTTGTCCATCATTTGCAATGATCTTATCTGATTGGCTAGTGATCAGCGGGCCCCAACAAAATTTAAATGATTTTTCTTAATTTCTGTGTTACAATTTAATATATATATATATATATATATATTTTAAAAAACTAAGTTGACCAAGCCCATGGATCTCAAATAATAAACTTCGAAAGATCAAAGTTGAATTCACATCAAAACACTACAAATATACAATCAATGAGTCTATCTTCTTGTATGTTGTTTTAGGGAAGTTTCCAATGCGGCGTTCGGTTTCTAATTTCATGTGTTATTGGCAAACCTGCGGCAGCCCATTGTTAATAGCGATCACAAAATTTTAATCTCAAACCATTGTGTTAATGACACCCAAATAAAAATAAAAATAAATTAAATCAATGTATGAAAATGTCTGAATCAAGGCCGAGATTTCTGTTACTATGCATTTTGGTGTTAAAACAATGTAGAAAAGCATGAACATAATTGAATTGTGCGATTATGAGAGGAAGAACCAAGGAATGATGCCTGTGGCGGCGGCGTCGACCTGGAGAGGGAAGCCATCGGCGTCGACCTGGAGCGGGAGTTGGAGCGGGAAGGCGTCAACAAGCTAGCGGGAAGGCGGCGGCGACCAGGAGCAGGAATGCGGCGGCGGCGACCTGGACCGGGAAGGAGATGCGTGAAATAGAGAGGAACATCGCGTTATCGGCTTGGGGGATAGGGATTTTAGGGTTTTTTGGGCTGCCTTTAAGTTATAAAAAATAGAAAAATTCAGAGGGATTTGAAAAAAAATATGATTTACCAATATCTAAAAACGATTTGCCAATAAAATTATGCGGAGAAATTGACCCTTAAAATTTGCATTTAATATAAATAAATAAAAACCACTTTTTTCACTAAAAATTGCGCCCGGGCACGTGCCAGATAAATAGTTTCGCCACTGGCTAGAAGTATAAATAAATGAACAAGCCAATGAGTACTTAAGACCACAACAACAATATATTTACATGAATTACCATCAACTGGATTGTTCAGAAAAATGAGGGGGGTTTACGTAGAAAATAAATTAGAAATCAAAGAAAGGAACTAATGCAGAGATCAAAATCAGTCACCGGCTGATAAAATACACGAGAGGATTTGATACAAGGGTCGTCTACATCAGGCAACGGGCGGACGAGATTCAGCATCCTGGGAGGTGTCGACATCCGACGGCTGCATCAACTGCCACATGGGATACCCGGGATAGCTTATGATGGGCATCATCAGCTTGTGGCCTGGATTATTTCCAGGAGGGGGAGGGGCGGCGGCAAAGGCGGCGGGCATCACCGGAGGGTGATGAATGAAGCTCGGCCTCAAGCTCATGAACTTGACCTGCTGCTCCAGGCTCTCCTTCTCGGCCTTCAGCTGCTGCTTCTCGTCACGCAGCTCGTTCTTCTCAGCCTGCGGCGACAATTCGCGATTAAAGAGCGAAAAATGGGAAAATAGGGTTCCCATTAGTTTGACATAAAGTTGGAATAAATTCATTATAATTAAAATGAGATGACAATGTAGTTGGTTATCAATTAGCTAAAGATTATATATAGACCAATTATCAGCTTGTGGAAACACTTAAACAGATGTATAATTAGTTTAATTGAATTTTATGGAAAAATGATTAATCAGTATAGTTTCATTACAGACTTGCAAATCTATTTTTCATCCAATGGATGGATATTCGCGGGGACCACCCCTCTAACTTTTGAAATTACAAAAATATCCCTGTAAATTTGCATTTCATAACACCATACAAAAAGACAAAAATTTACGGGGTAATCTTACATGGGAAGTTTTGTAAATTCAAAGTAATACAACTAATTTCTAGGGAATTTTTTGGTAATTTTAATGGAAATTTTTGGCAACCACGCCTTTAGGATAAGAATCAAACTGGGCCTTGATTTCAAATTTGGGCTATGTAATTTGTAACCTTCTACGGACCCGCCATAAAAGATAAAAATATAAAATAAACAAAATAGACATCCACCGAAAAACAACGAATCGGTTTTGGCCAACCCTTCAAACTGGGCCTCACTGTTCAGCAGCAGAAACCAGACACAGATCCTATGTTCCACTAACATCGACACGCGACACGCGACACTACACGACACACGACTCGTCCATTCTCCTAAACTAGTAATATTCGACGCGTTAGGACACATTTGTTAAATTCATATTTTATAATTATAAAAATTGTAAAATACTAATAAATAGATAAGAAATGAACAAACTTGACATATAAAAATGTAATACTCATACTTGCATGTTATATATCATCTAAAACAACAACTGATTCCATGTCCGGCTCGTCCAGTGAGAGATTTGCAATTTCCAGCATACCAACATCTTCAAATGTATCAAAATCATCTCCGCCAATATCCCACATCTTTGTTTCTCCTTGTGTATATTGTGGATTTTTTCTTGAAAGTAGCAGTAGAAATTCATCCAAAAAGAACATAACACCTTTAAAATAAATCTAAAGAACATGACACCTTTAAAATAAACCAAAAGAACATAACAAGAAATTCATCCAAAAAGCTCATTTGTCACTTGTCATACTATAATCAAAGAAATGAAGAATGACACCACAAATATTCATAGCAAGAAGAACAGGAGCTGGAAGAATACCTGGAGCTGGAAGCAAGAAGAATCAGAGCTGCAAGAAGAACAGAAGCTGGAAGCAAGATGAGAAGATCAGAAACCTGGAGCTGGAATCGAGAGCAAGATGAGAAGATGACAAACCTGGAGCTCAAAGCAGCGAGAGCACGAAGAGTCGAAGATGCCCTAGATCTCGCGGGAGAAGAGCAAGAAAGACGACGATGCCCTAACTCTGCGGGAGGAAGACGATCTTCGCCAGAGGAATACAGAGTGAGAGCACGAAGATGGAGAAAGGAACGCTGATGCCCTAGATCTGCGGGAGGAAGAGGACCTTCGCTTGCGGGAGAAACAAGCATCAAACTGCGGTTCAGGGAGTTTTAAAAAACAGCGGGACACGCGTGTCCCGTGTGACCAAAACGTGTCGGCACGCCGACACGCGTGTCCGAGCGTGTCGACGTGTCAGACGCGTGTCGGAGAGAGTCCGACACGGACACGTTGATCCCCCCGAGAGTGTCGGTGCTTCATTCTTCATCCAAGAATGCATCAATCTCCCCCTCCTATTCGCACTTTTTATCACATTGGGGGGGGGGGGGGGGCACACATCAGCAGCTCGTTCAATCTATCAGGGATTGATCGTCTTCTATTTGCACTTTTTATCACACTTTTTATGTTTTCAATGTAGCGCATGTTTTATTTTGACTCACTTATGTTTATGGCCACAGTGAGGGGCTTGAACCTATTTGCCATGATTTGGTTTGATGGAAAAGGAATCAAGAATAATTATCTCAAATCCCACTCTCTCTCTCTCTAAACCCTCATTCCCATTCCCGCACGCAAGCACCCGAAGGAACCCGTGCAGGCCCTAGCTGCGGAAATCGGCGGTCTCCTCGCTGAAGTTCTTCCGTTCCTCTCCTCTTCTCCTCTAATCTTCACCTCCACAATCTTATCACTACCGGGATCTACGAAGGAGAACTCAAATTCCTTGAGGGACTTCTCCCTCGCTGCCCTAGCACTCGATCTCAAACTGGAGCACACAACAACTCCCTGTTCTGAATCAAACAGCTCCAAATAGAAATTAGACAACCAATTCACACATTTGTAGTTGTTTCTATGATAGAGTTATCACGTGCCTCAATTAGATATGAAGCTCTCTGCCTTTTACCATAATCCGTCAGCATATTACCAATTATTTCAATATTTTTTTTCCAAAAACAATACTGATAAAGATGCTTAATCCCCGTTCATTTAATATCTTGGTTGAGTTCCTCATCTTAGAATACATTCATGGTCATAACCTTGTGGTTGGGACATTCATAAGCTGTGTTCAAAGACCAAGACACATGAAATATTTAATGTCCTTCGATCGCCATTGGAACTTGAATGAGTCAATTTTTTGCTTCTCTATATCAACTTTGGGGGGTTAAGCTTCCGTGTCGGGTAAGCTACCTTGTTCGCAACTCTAAAATTGGATATTTTGTTCATCTTTACCGTATATCCACATTAGCAGCTAGCTTTATGATATCTTCTAGAGGAATAGCTGCAGTACATTAAATCATGTCCACTGTGTATCTAGGATTTTGCCATGTTGCATTTCGGCATCAAGATTTCGAACATTTGCACGAATAATTCCACTGTAAGGCTTAAATATCTCATAACATACAACCACAAGCACAAACCTTGCTTATAAATATGTGACACAAAAGGTCTCTTCATAAAATGCTTTAGGCTTATTCAACGTCTGATACCCCCTTTACAGTAGGGGTGCAAGTTTTCGGTTCGGTTTGGGTCGGTTTGGACCCAAACCGAAACCGAACCGATGTTTATCGGTTCGGTTCGGTTTTTTGGTCGGTTTACTCGGTTCGGTTTTCGGTTTTCAGCATATACTATTTAAAATAATTGTGTACTTAAATATCCAAGAAAATTTTTAAAAAGGTATGACATTAAAAAATTAATATCATCAAGCTTTATTTACATACGA
This sequence comes from Platanthera guangdongensis, assembly GCA_039583875.1. Classification (NCBI taxonomy): domain Eukaryota; kingdom Viridiplantae; phylum Streptophyta; class Magnoliopsida; order Asparagales; family Orchidaceae; genus Platanthera; species Platanthera guangdongensis. The sequence goes on from CM077149.1 coordinate 129,682,621, forward strand.
TAGATAATAGCATATTACATAAAAAAATGATTAAATATTTTTATTGTGAAATCAGTAATAAATATAAAAAGATATAAAAAAATCAGTTCAACAAAATTTTAATTCGTCTTGATGCATAAAATATGCATCAAAAAAATTATTTTATTTCAAATGTATTAAAATTATTAAGTTGATATAATTTGTGTACATTATTTAGATAAAAATAGTTAAAAAATCAAGGTAATATTTTTACATGCACTTTAGTCGGTGCGGTTCGGTTTTTCAGAGAGGAAAACCAAAACCGAACTGAGTGTTCGGTTCGGTGTATGAACACCCCTACTTTACAGGGGGACTGCATATTCTCCCATGACAGATCATCTTGCACCTTTTGTAATCCAAGTAACGATCAAGCATTTGATGTGAGAAGGGTATAGGCAATGTGAGTATAAATCCTAAGATGCAACCTAAGTGAAGTGCTGGAAAAATTACTCGATTGTCCAAGGTTATTACATGCAACCAACACATAAGATCCGACGGATAATTCACGGACAAGGAAAGATTAAATCACAAGCAGATAGTTTAAGCAGTTCACAATAATTATTTAAGCAATAATTATTTAAGCAAGCAAGCTTAGTATCACGGACATAACACTGGACTTGCGCTCAAACCTTGATTTGTGTGGCCGTAGCTCCTTTTTGCGTCCTTCGCAATATCTAGCTAGGTCAGCTTTCACCTCTTCTCTAGAAATAGAATTATATGCGCACACACAAGTATATAGTGGAAAGGAGAGAGCACTCAATTTCTATTCACAACTTCAAAGTTTTACAACTTTTGACTTGCAAATATTGCTTGGATTGATTCCAAGATTGCTTGGCTCAAATGATCACTAATCCCTTTTTATAGCCTCAAAGGGGTTTTTCCTTCAACTAAGGGAAGACTCTAGAAACTCTCTACTTTAGACTCTTCTAAATACTTCTATACTCACCTCATAGCTATGTACATGTCTCCACGCTATTCTATAACATTCAAGAGTATTCTAGACTATTCTAGAATACTCACTACTTCAACAAAATTTCACATTATTTTACAAATATCTAAACACACATAGAATATTATACTATTCTACATTGTTCTATAATATTTTAGAAATCTCTACACAATATACAATATTCTAAAACATTCTACATAACTTTAACATTTTCTACAAGACTCCTCATTATTTCAGAATCTTCTGTCATTTTCAAGATTTCTTGTCTTTTGGAGACTTTCGCAATCTTCCGTGCCAGAGAATATCTCGTCCTCGCTTAAGTCCTGCATACCGTGTTAACACCTTTTGCACGTGTATAGATGTAATGCAAGGCATACCCCTATGCCTTTAATTGTGATCCTCCACTTGATATAATCCATATTGTATGAATTCATCCATTGTCATTTATGCGCTAAGTGTGCACAAGTCTCAATACCACGGTTGACGATTCATTGCTCCATGTTGTCTTGCTAGTCAACTGATATTGTCATTCTTTGTTGCAAGCCTCTACCTCCCTGCTAAGCCTTTGCATTAAAGTCTCGCACCATATGTCATGGTTATTGTGGGCATGTCATGACCTCTTCCTTTGTCTAAATATGTGACGCCTTGGCTGCACAAGTGCAATGCCGAATCTTTGAGTGGTTGCGCTCATCTTTGCAAATGTATACATATCTCCATCTGTGGTGTCCTTGACGTCACCATAATGTTAAGATCAAACAACGCCTCTATATGTGATGTACATTACATCTCACAATAAAATGTATAAAAACTTATGCATATAGACACAAACATGAGCAAATTTTTGGCAAAAGCAGGCGTGCCATGGTTTGAATCTGTGCGGAGAGGCTCCTTAAGGGGTTTACAGAAAAGTTGAATGTCAAGCCAATGGGCATCGACACAGTCGCGATAAGGATTGGAAATAACGCTTACGAGCTCAATATTCCTAAGAGTAGGGGTATTCATCTCATATTCAATGTTGAAGAATTAACACATTACTTCGAACCTCGCGAGTATGCGGACCAGTACCTTAATCCCACCCCTAAGTCACACCTTCTCCGGTGTCAATCTCATCCTCGCCTTACTTCTAACTTCTAAGCCTCACTCACCTAAGTGAAAGACACTAACGGCTTCAACGACACTGCTATGGGTCGCTTCCGGATCACTAACACATGATTTTTGAGAGCATTACTAACAACGTGGCTCACAAGTGCATATTCATGCCCGACAGACATACACAGAGGTACTTGATTCACTGAAGAAGACACATTTTAATCGATAACACCCGGATGACGTCTCAGAGCAACATCACTTCTTACCTGGCTTACACCGAGAGGATACCCATCTACATTAATCAAGAGATGAAATCTTTCAAGCCGGGGAGAATAATGGAAATCGACGAGACAATCTATCACGAGTTTCAAGGTATGTTCGGGGCTTCATCACATATCATATTTGACATCGTCTGATGGATGATTCGAGTCTGCAATCACATTCTGAGTAACATTTCATTATTTTGCATGACTTTGTTTTGTTTTTAGTGTTTTATTTTGTAAGATCAGACAACTATCAAGTATGGCTAATCATAGATGTCAAAGATAGTTTCCTTAGTCGTGTTTTTATTATAAATAAAAAAAGGGTTGGATTGAAAGGATAACGGATTTTGGAGAGCTTCTTGCTAAAATTCGGCGGTCTTCTTGCGTTGTTTACTCCGTGAAACCCTAGAAGACGACTCCTAGATTAAACTTGTGTTTTACCTTGCATGTCCCATAAATCTAGTCATTCACAAGCCTATTTGATTTTTCACCTCCCTTCGCCTCTCTTTTTATAAGCTCACCTACATAGTCCTCTTCGCTGATTGGCCCACCTTTCAAGAAGCCGGCAACCCACTTTCCTGTAGCAATCCGCTTGTAAATTGTAGTCTAAACAATCACCCCTCATTCTATTCGTCCAATCAAAGGCTTCGAAGTGGACGCTCGGATTTGCTGATGTAGTGGTAAGGATGACTCGAAGTGGACGCTCTAAATGCAGTCCTATATGCAATGAAATTATTATGTTAATACAAAGAGCGGTCCACTCAAAATGGCGACAGTAATTAATTATATTTAAATTTGACAGAAGCACAAACGTTTACAAAATTTAATTAAGGAAAGCAAGAAATATTCACAGACGAGCGAGACGCAAATACTTTTAAGCACACGCAGAATAAACCATGCAAATCACGCAAACGTCGATACTAATAGCAAATAAAATGAACAACCACTGCAGGTATAGTGCCGATATAAACAACAGTAGAAAAATAAAACTGCATACCACAATTTACACGTGCAGGCGGCAACAATAACGATAGTGGGAGGGCATCTAGGGTTGCTGCACCGTCGGGAGTGTTAAGGGAAGGGATCTGGATTAGTATGGATCGGTTAGGTTGTGGGAAGGGTCTGGAATGGAGTGGTGGGGCTAGCTGTATGAGGTGGAATCTGCGACAGGGGAAATGGAAACAGAGAGGGAGGGGGTCGCTAAGGCTGATAGAGGAGTGGCGGCGTAGGGTTGGTCGGCAGAATATCAGGGAAGAGGAGGGCGGGGTTACCTTGGCATCACACCAAGAAAAATCGCTCCCGGAGTCAAACCTGGAGGAGAACGACCGACGATTCCTGCGCAAACTGAAAAACCTTTGATCCCTTGAACCGCCTGCTGCACACAATATAAATAACCCTAAAACTATAACCGCTACATAACCCTAAATCTATATAACCCGCACAAATCGGACAGCTCACACTGTTTGGGGCCAATCGGGCATTAAATACAACTCAAATCATAAAAAGTAAAATACGAATTTGGCTCGGATCGATCATTCAGACGCAACCATGAACTCAGATCGTTCGACTGGGTAGCGTACCACCGCCTCCTGCGGGGATACACCTGTGTCGGGCGTTGCGCCAACTACCCTGGCTTGAAAGCACTCATCTCCGATGAGTGAAGATGGTCATACTCGTTGTGTAGCCACGGGGCGAGTCTCTCAAGCTCCTCTGAAGAAATCCAAGTAACATCGTGTAGAGGCCAACCGCTCCAATGGACAAGATAGCGCCCAACATCTCGCCCGCTCGCGGTGTAGAAGTCGTGACCATTGATCTGAAATACGTCGTCTGCAGAAGGAGATGACTCTAGCTGTGAGGTATCTTCGTCTGACTGTTGGATCGGTGAAACCGTCGGTCGTTCAATGCGATCCTCATGGAGCAACTCCCCAGGTGGCAACAGGGAGGGACTGGTAGGGTTAACAAGAGGTGGAGGCTCTGAAAGAGGTGTAGAGAAAGAGCCCACATACACGCGCTCCTCGTAGTAAGGAGTCAGATCCTCTACGTTGAATACTCGGTTGATGTTCATACCATGAGGGATGTCAATTTCATATGCGTTAGTACCAATCCGCCACACAACTGTATAGGGGCTCATTCTGCGAGTGCTTAATTTCTTTGTTGGTCTTTGCGGGACCCTCTCAGATCAAATGTGAATCAACACATGTTCTCCCGCCTAAAGATTTGTTCTTTCCTGTGTTGGTCTGCTCGATCCTTATAATAACCATTAGTAGATGCAATTTTTGTACGAACTGACCCATGAAGTTTATGCACATGCTAGATAAAAGATTTTGCAGACTCCTGCGAATGATGTCAATCATACAATTGACTCAAATCAGGCCATATAGGGTGGTTGGGCACAAAATGGGAATGACCATGCAAGCTATGCAACAAATGCAAATAACTGATGACTGACATGACTGACTAACAAAATGCACACGTTATATAACAGTGAAAGTCCCTAAGGTTTGGTGATTTATCTGGAGGCTCTTTGGGCGGTGTGTAGAAAAACTCATTCAGTGTACAGAGACCACCCAACTGCTTAACTGAGACACCGATAGTGAGTTGCGGAATCAGGATATGTCAAATATCTCTTAAGGGATGCAAATTATCATGAGGCCTACTAGGTGGTTGATAGAAAAATTTGGCGAGAATAATGCCATCACCCGAAGGAACGTCGTAGATGGTGACAAAAGAACGTAGCGCATGAGTGTGATGAGTACCTCTCAAATGATAACGCCCGTCAGATGGCTCACTAGGAGGTGTATACGGAAAGTCATCACGTACATAGTGACCACTAGTGTTAAGATGCAAAACATCCATACTAGGTTGAATGCCCTTTGGGAGGAGAAACTCGTCAAATGAACCTCTCGGAGACTTAATCCTGAGGAGGTCAATAAAGGTTGGATGACCCTCCAAGAGGAAAGCACCAATAATGGTAATGTTCATGGGAACAAGTGTGACCCACAACAAAGTCAATGATAGCCTCATGAACCACCCAAGGGAGTAGTGGCTCATCAGGAGGCTTATTCGGAGGTTCAACGATGAAGTCATTAATAATGGGATGATCCTTCAGATGAGTATCGCTGATAAAGGTAGTGTCCTCGTAAGTGGGTGATGTAGTCACTATGAAGTCAACACTATGCTCTCGGCTCTCAGTAGTAAAGTGACTCGGAATAATGACAGGGGTAGAGTAGGAAGAGCCTCTACTCAAGTGTGGGTCAATCAATATAGTGTCGAGAACCAGATCCTCAGCTAAAGGAGACACTGGGTCTAAGTGAGGTGCGGAGGATGGATATACCAATACAGTGTCACTGGGCCGCTCATCCTCACTCGCGCGACCACGCTCACTAGTCATACTAGTATCACTCTCCACATGCATCATAAGGTCATGATCAGACTCGACTCTAAAATCAAGTGGAAACTAAGTCTCATCCAGACAAGATGAATCAAAATCAAGTGTCAAGCCTCTCATGTCAGCGAGAGCACTACTAAACACACCGGTAGCTTGACCCAAATCCTTAGGCTTTCTCCTATTGAATCTTCCTAAGGTAGATCTCATGTGATCAAAATGAGCAACTAAAAGATCAAAGCGGTCAAGAACTAATCGTTGAAATTCGGTCTCGGGCAACTCTGTGCGAAACATTAGGAGGGGCATGACATGTGCTGTGATCCTGATGATGGTAACTTCCATAGGGTTCCTGAGGATCATCTAGACGGTAGTCCCTAAGATAATCAGATTGTGCTCGTGGGTGGGCATGGACCCTACAAACGTGCAGTGGTGGTTGCACATACCCAATCTCAGATTTCTCAACTAGAAGAGATGTGAAGCGATGATGACTTGAACGATACTCAATTCTATCATCATAAAGTCGCGAAGAGGTGTAATGATGATAAAGTGAGGACCTCTCGTCGTGGTGATCATCTCTAGCATAATGAAATTGCATCGAGGGGTCGACACGATCTCTAGGAGTGGTGTGTGATGAGCGATAATAACCATCATAATAACATAAGGGTTTCTTTAAAGTGGCTCTATGAGATCGTATATAGGTAGGCTCAGGATCCCCAAATAGAGGAGACGAACGATGACGATAACTAGCCATAAATGAACCCAAAGACTCTATGAGACCTACCACTATGCTTGTAAATGTGGCCCAAACCTCCCCTCTGATACCAGTTTGATGCAGTGGAGGGACGACTCGAAATGGGCTCACTAATTGAAGTCCTATATGCAATGAAATTATTATGCTAATGCAAAGAGCGGCCCGCTCAAAATGACAACAGTAATTAATTATACTTAAATTTGACAGAAGCAAAAATGTTCCCAAAATTTAATTAAGGATAGCAAGAAATATTCACAGACGAGCGAGACGCAAATATTTTTAAGCACACACAAAATAAACTCTGCAAATCACACAAACGTTGATACTAATATCAAATAAAATGAACAACCACTGCATGTATAGTGCCGATATAAACAACAGTAGAAAATAAAATTGCATACCACAATTTACACGTGCAGGTGACAACAATAATGGTAGTGGGAGTGCATCCGGAGTTGTTGCACCGTCAGGAGTGTTAGGAGAGGGGATCTGGACTAGTATGGATCAGTTAGGTTGTGGGAAGGGTCTGGAATGGAGTGGTGAGGCTGGTTGTATAAGGTGGAATCCACGACAGGGGAAATGGAAACAAAGAGGGCGGGGGGTCGGAAAGGCTGATAGAGGAGTGGTGGCGTAGGGTAGGTCGGCAGAATATTAGGGAGGAAGAGGAGGGAGGGGCTACCTTGGAGTCACACCAAGGAAAATCGCTCAAGGAGTCGCACATGGAGGAGAACGACCGGTGGTTCCTGCGCAAACTGCAAAACCATTGATCCCTTGAACCGCCTCCTGCACACAATATAAATAACCCTAAAACTATAACCATAACATAACTCTAAATCTACATAAGTACCCACCCAATCAGACGGCTCACACTATTTGGGGCCGATAGGACGTTAAATACAACTCAAATCATAAAAAGTAAAATATGAAATTGACTCGGATCGACCATCCGGACGCAACCACGGACTCAGATCGTCCAACTGGATAGCGGATCACCGTCTCCTGCGGGAATACACCTGTGTCGGGTGTTGCGCGACATCACTTCCTCTTACCTAGATGCACCCCCCAAATCCATCCCACTCAAATAAGAACTTCCCAAGACAAAAATCCACATACGAAACTCCTCTTGCAACAACCAAACCCTCTTTTACCCTCTTCCAGCAGCTACCATACATGCCAAATCCCCAACCAGCCCTCCCAACCTCCCTGATCACCCCATCTGACCTCCTATCAGCCCTCCCATGCCAGGACGACCAAGTCCAGATTACCTTCAAACTTGGTCAAGCCTTCCAGGTTAAGTCTTGGTCTGCCAAACCCCTCCCTATCTCCCTGGCTCTGGATGGAACCCACACCAACCCTCCTCATATAAAACCCCTAATTCTACCCCCCAACTGCCATATACTCGTAATCAGCCTCTCCATCCCCCCTATATGGCCAGCATACAACACTTCCCCGCCTTCCGGATGGCCTCCACAACCTAATCACCAGATCTCTGTGACCTAGCCTACAAGTCCATCATTTGTGAGTGTTTACTGTTTGTTTTCCGTGTTCTCCTTTGTTGTTGTACGGACTTGAATATATTTACGATGATGGATGTTTTGTTCTCGTAGATTATTTTTGGAACTGATCTTGGCTTGCAGACCTTTATCACCTGTGCATATTAGCTTTAAGCCCTCCCAATGAAGGAAAATTTAACTTGCTCACTTGATCAATTATTTGTATATTGTTTGTATGTTAATTGCTAATGCTTTATGCCTTAAATATTACTGACAATCCATGTTGGATCGTTCTTGCATCATTGCATTGTCCTAGGGTTAGATAGGATTCAGTTCCCCCAACACTTCACCTAGGACTTGCATTGCTTGGAGTCTACTTTCACAGTATACCTTGAGCGCCAAGGGTGGATCCCAGGTGTTGGGGTAGAACTCACAGTTATAAAAGGAGGTGGTGGTTGATTCAAGTTATAAGAGGAGGTGGTGGATGTGATGAAGTTAAAAAAAATCACATTTTCACTTAACCCTAACCTGGAGCTGTAATCTAAAATGATAGCTACGAGGGAAGTTACAAGAGAAATATTGAAGCAGGACAAATTTATAGGTGACGAACGTTTGATGTCTTGACCCTAGTTGAATGCGAACAATCACAAACAAATATTATGAACCGCCCAACTCTAGGATGACATGAAAACATAATCACAATTCAATGAAGAAAATACTAATTTAATGTAGGTGCAAATGAATAAGTCTGATTGCAAATTAACAAGTAAATAATTAAAATATAGCGCAATCAGGAGCGCATTCATTCACAGAAAATTTAACTGGAGAAGCAAACGACAATTCTCAAGTAATTGAGGCACAAGAATTTTTAAACGCATCGACGAATAGATCTGGCAAGTGAAGCGATTTCACAGAAAACTACATATATAGTAATGGCGAGGGAGGGAGCAGTGAGGGTTATGACTTAAGCTGGAGAAGGTCAAGGGAGAGGTTATGACTCAGCAAGGGTTTGTTGTAGCAGAGGATATGAAGGTTGCATTTTGCACTAGATAAGGAAGGAACGACAGCGGATTGCGGTTTGCGCGGTTTTGGCTTGGAGCGGGATCAAGAGAGTAAAGATCTTGGTGGTGTGTGGCTGGGGAAGAGAAAAGGAAGGTAAAGGCCCAAGGCGACGCACCAAGGGGGCCTCACGGAGTCCACCGGAGGGAGGAGACCGACAATTTCAGGAGTTCCTGCATACAACTGCCGATACCCCAAGTCGTGGCCTGCACACATATGTATAGTCAAGTACAACTAGGACACGCAAATCAGATGACTTATAGTGTCCACAGCAATTGGGTGTCAAATATAATTTAAAAAATAAAAATAGGTATATGAAATCGACTCCAAACAACCATCTGCACGCAGTCGTGGACTCGGATTGCCCGAACGAGTAGCAGATCACTGTCTCCTGCAGAAATAAACATATGTGGGCCAGCAATCTCCATCAAATATCAAATACAAGAAACACAAGATGAAACTTATGCCAAAAAAACCTCTGATTCACTGCAGAAAGAGGTCATCAATGGAAAAGGAGGAGACTGAAGAAAACAGTAGAAGTGTAGAGGAAAAATTTTGCGAACCACAAACAAGAAAAAGAAAAAAAAGACAAGATTCACCACAACAGATATAATGCAAATGCAACCACGCCTTTAGAATAAGAGTCAAAAGACTGGCCACACATGGAGACCAAGTGACAAGAGGTTCACAGGACTTAAGAAAAGCTCATGGTTTCATTTAGTTATACAATAATTTCGTAGTATCCAGTCCTAGGTGGAGGAGCGGCTTTTACATAAGCAAAAATAAAGCCCTTCTAGACATACACTTAAATATGACGGAATAGAATGCGGGTTCGAGCCTTGTGGATTTTAGCAGAGCCTTGTGGATTTTAGCAGCGGGAGATCAAGCAATCAGACTCAAAGAAGGTAAAGATGGGACAGAGTATTCAGCCGTAACATCTCCCAGTGCGAGAAATGCAACAGGCTCGCGGTTTTATTGCGGTTTTATTGAGAATGGCAGCAGAAGCGGCAACTTCTTCTGATGCCGAGATTTGATCTCAAGACCTGCTTGATAAAAGAGCTTTCAGGCGAGCTCTCAGGATGAGAGTGTTACGACACATGACGAGACCGATCCGTGTTGGGGCCGCACCTATCAGCGCCGACCACTGACCACGTACGCATGGGGGGGGGGGGGGGGGGCTCGACTATTTTTGTTGATTGCGTTATGTTTTGACCTTTTTATTTTGTATTGGTGTTTTAATTACCCACGTGTTAAAACCCAAGTGGGGGATGCGTTTGTGGAACCGGGTTATAAACCGGATTGGACTCTGGACTTGGGCATGAAATGAATTAATCCGATTTTCCCTCTCTTTCTCTAATTCTCTCCCTCTCTCTCTAATTCTCCCGACGGAATCCCTAGCAGCCCGCCATTCGGCTTCCGCCGAATCCCGCGACCGAGCCGCCAGGGAGCCCGTCTCTCCCCCTTCTCTGCTTCGTCTGCTTCCTCTCTTCTCCTCTCTATCTCCCTGCCCCTCTCTTCTCTGTTTTTCCCCCATCTTCAACCATAGCACCGACCGGATTCAAGACGGGTTCCTCCGAACCATGGAGATCTTTATCTTCCTCGGGTTCGATCACCAAATCTAGATCGGGAGACCACATCAACTTGGTATCAGAGTTAAATGCGGCTCTACCCTCCCTGGCACCTACCGAGCCGCCCTCACGGGATCCCGCCGCCTGCCCGCACCACCTCCGCCCGCACATGACTCCACCAGGCTTCTTTCGGCACCCGCAGGGCTGTCTTTTCCCATGGACGACGGTGGCCCCTCTCTCACCCAATTCATGGAGTTTTTTCAATCGATATTCACCACTCAAAATGACAAGATGGACGCCCTCAACGCACGCTTGGACTCCCTCCAGGGGGCTCCACCACTGCCACGCACCAGTCGGCCTCCCCGATCGAGAGCCGGGTCGAGTCGGTTCCTACGCGTGACGACTTCTTCTCTGGCAGCTGCTTCATTCATATGGATTTTTCGATCTATGAAGACCGCGAAGATCCCCTTCCATGGCTTACGCGCTGTGAATTCTTATTCACCAATCAGCACACTCCGGACGAGGAACGCGTCGGCATCGCCTCGTTCCACCTCCTTGGACCGACGCAACTCTGGTCCACTCAACTTCTGCGGGAGCAACCCAACACCTCTTGGGAGGATTTCCGAGTAGCCTGCTCTCTCCGCATCGGACCGGAATGCCCGGTAACCCTCTTGGCGACCTTATCGCTCTCACGCAAACTGGCCCCATCGAGACCTATCTGGAGAAATTTCAGTTGTTACTCTCCCGTGCCACGTCCATGTTACCGTCACAACAGGTTCCGCTCTTCACCGCCGGGTTACCAGACCGGCTCCGTTGGGACGTGGAATTTCAGAAGCCACCGGACCTCTTGACGACTATGAGCCTTGCCCGCGCCTATGAGCGTCGACACGCCTTCGATCAGCCACCCTCGGGCCGTCGTGAAGTTTTCAGCCCTCGACCACCACCGAGTTTCTCCACTTCCAAGCCGCAGGATGGGGACCAGTCTCCATGACCTCCTTACCATTGTCGTTTGTCTCGGCCGGAGATGACGGCCCGCCACGAGAAGGGCCTCTGCTTCAATTGTGACGAACTGTGCACACCAAAACATCGGTGCAAACGTCTATTTTGGTTGGAAGTTGACGACCCACTGGAGGATGAGGACGATGGGTTTGACGATTTGGGCACACCACAGCTTTCTCTACATGCCTTAGCTAGGTCGCAGGAGGGATGCACCATTCAGCTCTTTGTGGACGTGGCGGACACGCCCCTCTTAACACTCCTGGATACCGATAGTACTCACAATTTCATCCGCCAGGGCAAAGCCCTCCAGCTTCACCTGTTGTATGTCTCGCATAGTCACGTCAAGGTGGCGGTGGCAAACGGCCAGCAGATGCCATGCCCAGGAGTATGTCGGCGTGTAGCTTTCGCCATGGACAGTTATTCTTCATAGACTGATTTCTGTGTCATGGACCTTCGGGGTTTTGACATCGTGCTGGACGTTTGTTGGCTGCGCACTTTGGAGCCCCTCACGTGGGACTTTGATCGTCTGACCATCTCATGGCACACGGGCTCTCGTTGGATACAGTGGCAAGGGCAGACCTCAGGACAGTTTCCCTCCTTTCTAGTTCACACCGAGCCGCTGGCCGCCCCAAACCGGCAGTCGGCTGACCATCCTGCGGATCTTGCTCACCTTCTACAGTCATTCTCTGTGATATTCAGCCCACTCTTGGGCTTTCCGCCGCGACGTTAGCAGGACCATCACATTTGCCTTCTTCCAGGAGTGGCTCCGGTGGTGGTGCGGCCATACCGCTACTCCTTCCTCCAGAAGGACAAGATCAAGTGGCAATGCGATCTCCTCCTCCAACTGGGTCTCATTCGGCAGAGCATTTCGTATTTCTCTTCCCCAATACTGTTCTTGCACAAGAAGGACAACTCTTGGCGCATGTGCGTGGACTATCGGGCTCTCAACGCCATTACGGTCAAGGACAAGTTTCCCATTCCGGTAGTGGAGGAACTCCTCGACGAGCTACACTGGACGTGCTTCTTCTCTAAGCTCGATTTATTTTTTGGGTACCATCAGGTCCGGATGGAGGATGTTGACGTGGAAAAAACCGCATTCCGGACGCACCACGGTCACTTCAAATTCTTGGTTATGTCGTTCGGCTTAACAAACACGCCTTCGACATTTCAGGCTTTGATGAATGAGGTATTCCAACCCTTCCTCCGCAAGTCGGTTTTGTTTTTTTTTATGATATTCTTGTGTGCAGCAAAACTTGGGAGGAGCATCTACACCATCTCCAGGCCATCCTTAGCTTGGTGCGTATGCACCACTTGGACCTTAGGGCTTCAAAGTGTTCATTTGGCCAACGCTCGATCACTTACTTGGGTCATGTGGTGGATAGTTCAGGGGTGTCACCGACACGGCCAAGCTCCAGGGTGTGGAGTCGTGGCTCTTACCGCAAAGGCTCACCGACCTCTGAGGCTTCCTCGGCCTCACGGGCTATTACCGTCGATTCATCTGCGACTACGGCAGCATCGCAGCCCCCTTGATCAGCTTGCTCCGGAAGAACGCCTTTGTGTGGACAGATGCGGCAATACAGGCGTTCCAGTCTCTCAAGGCAACAATGTTGTCCGCCCCGGTTCTCCGTCTGCCGGACTTTGCTTTACTGTTCCTCGTCGAGTGTGACGCGTCCGACATCGGCTATGGCGTGGTGCTACAGCAGGAGGGCCATCCCATCGTCTATTTCAGCTGTCAGACGGTCATCCATCACCAGAAGTTTCTCGCGTACGAGCAAGAGCTCATTGGCCTCGCAAAGGCCATCCAGCATTGTCAGCCTTACTTATGGGGTCGTTCCTTCATCATTCAGACAGATCACTACAACCTCAAGGACCTGCTAGAGCAGCGCCTTACTACTGTGCCACATCAACGATGGGTGAGCAAACTACTCGGCTTCGATTTTCAGGTGGAACACAAGGTCGGGGCGTTCAAACGCGACGCAGACGCACTATCCCGTCGGGACTCCAACAGATGCCGCCATCCTTGCCATTTCTTTTTGACTGCGGATCTTCTATCCATGCTGTATCAGGAGATCCGTGCATCTCCCAGTTTGTCTGAGATCCTTCACCGAGTGGAACAGGGGCTCACCGACCACCAGTGGACAGCGCGACACGGTTTGATATTTTACCGCTCTCGGATGTACGTGGATGGGGCGTCTCCTCTCATTCCGACCATTATAGAGGACGTCCATTCACGTAGCCACGAAGGCGTTCACCGCACTCTCCAACGCCTTCGCTTGGAATTCTTTTGGAAGGGAATGCACAAGCACGTCCATGATTTCATTGCCAACTGCGTCGTGTGTCAATAGAACAAGGTCGACCATCTCCTTCCGGCCGATTTACTTTAGCCTCTACCGGTGCCAACACAGATTTGGGCGGATCTCTCCATGAACTTTGTGGAAGGGCTGCCCTCTGTTCGCGGGAAGTCCATCTTAATGGTGGTGGTGAACAGGTTCTCGAAAGGAGCCCATTTTATCGCATTAGCTCGACCGCTCATTGCCGAGAACGTGGCGCGGGTTTTCTTCCAGGAAATCTTTCAGTTACATAGCATGCCAGAAACTCTCGTCTCGGATCGAGATAAGGTGTTTACCAGTCACTTTTGAAGAGAGCTGTTCACCCTTAGCGGTACCAAGTTTGCCTTCTCTTTGGCATACCACACATGGGCAAACCGAGGTGGTCAACCGCACTTTGTGCATGTACTTGCGGTGTATTACCGACAATCGACCCCACGATTAGCCGCGCTGGCTCCCTTGAATCAAATATTGTTACAAAACATCTTACCACACCGCGCTGTAGACCACCCCGTTTTGCCTCATCTATGGTCGGGAACGTCCCTGCCTCTTGTCCTAAACGGGAGGATCGGCTCGTGCGGCGACCGTGGACCGAGAATTGGAAGATCGAGACAAATTTTTGCATGCAGCCCGGAACCGTCTTCTGCAGGCGCAACAACATATGGAAGTTGCTTACCACTGGGGAAATCACGATCTCATCCTTGTCATGATTGGGTGTGGGTGTGATGCCGCCCTTTCCGCCAAGTGTCCGCTACTCGACCGACCTCCAACAATTGGGGGCCCAAGTTCTTTGGCCCTTTCCAGATCACGGAGCGCATTGGGGATGTTGCCTACCGCGTCGGATTACCCCCGGAGGCCTAGATTCATGATGTCTTTCACATTTCACAACTCAAGTTGTTCGTGGGACCTCCACCACCTGCTCCTCTAGTCGACATTCCACCCCAGCTTGAAGACAAGTTGTCTTCTGACGAGGACGGTGATGTTACGACACATGACGAGCCCAATCCGCGTTGGGCCACACTTATCAGCGCTGACGACCGACCACGCCCGCATGACGGGGGCTCGACTATTTTTGTTGACCGCGTTATGTTTTACATTTTATTTCGTATTGGTGTTTAATTACCCAAGTGTTTAAGCCCAAGTGGGGGCGCGTTTGTGGAACCAGGTTATAAACTGGAATGGACTTTGGACTTGGGCATGAAATGAATTAATCCTATTTTCCCTCTCTCTCTCTCTCTAATTCTCTGCCTCTCTCTCTAACTCCCCAACGGAAGCCCTAGCAGCACGTCGTTCGGCTTCCACCGAATCCCGCGACCGAGCCGCCAGGGAGCCCGCCGCTCCCCCTTCTCTGCTTCGTCCGACTTCCTCTCTTCTCCTCTCTATCTCTCTACCCCTCTCTTCTCCTCTTTTCCCTCGTCTTCAACCATAGCACCGACCGGATCCAAGGCGGGTTCTTCAGAACCTCGAAGATCCTCATCTTCCTTGGGTCCGATCACCAGATCTAGATCGGAAGACAACATCAGAGAGTCTGTCTGAAGACTTTTTATCAAGGAGGTTGGAGGATCGAGCCCCGTACTCAACAACCTATGGACTTCCTATGGTGGGACCGGAGACGGGTTGTGGTGTATGGCCCGCGGGCCTGATAAAGCCGTCTTGATACAACACCAAGGTGGGCCCCCTGGTGGGACTCCAGGGTGGCAGGCAAATGTAATGCCTGTCCTACTTCATCTTTGTCCATGAATGCATCAAATAAATATTGGGTATCATTAAAAATTAATTTTGCAGATTCACTTCTCTCGGATTCAGCTCGTCTTATTAGAGAACAAATTCTCTCTATAAGAAAATCTTTCATCTCAATTTCCTTATTTTGTTTAAAACCCTCAATATAAAAATTTAGTAACTTTTTTATTCTTTCTTTTTTCTCCCTAATTCTGGACTCTAATTCGGACAGTAGAATGGACGTGCAGAAAAGAAGTCATCCAGCAGTTAGAAGAATTGAGTGTGCATATCAAGCAAAAAGGCTATGCGCAAATAACCCCGAAAAGAAACAATGTACACGGTAAAAGATGAGAGAATAATTTTACAAACCTTCAACTCCTTGATTTTTTCTTGGAGATTATCGTTCAAATCTTTTAGCCTTTCAGCTTCGGTGCGCAGCTGATTCACCATTCGAGCTGCATCCTTGAGTATAGCAACTTTATTCATTTTTGGCGGCTTTCCAGGTTCCAAGATGGACCCCAATTCAACGAACCTTTGGTAAAAGGGGGTAATGAAATACAAATGAAATGGCTAGGAAGACAGAAAAATGCAGAATGCCTTACTTGTCATTCAATTTATCTCTCCTCATTTTCTCCCTGCAAGCTTTAGATCCAGGTTGACTGGAAGATTCAGACCTGACACTGCAACTTGGGAGAGTATTAATAATCAAACAGGAGTTGAGGCAGATGGCAGAAATAGCAGAGAGAAAGATAAAAACCGTTTACGAGATCCTTGGTCTTTGAGGGCTTCTGATTCTTCAAAGGTGCCATCCAGCGACACACTGAAACAGTGATAAATTTTGGTACAAAAAAAAAGTTTTCTGTAAGCCAAATAATAAATCTATTGGTTTAAACTCTTAGCTTGAAACATAAAAACAAATTATTTACAAACTAGAATTCAAGAAGTTAATATGTGCCCCCTACGAAGTTACAGATAAAGCACAAATAAAACAAAACACCAATGCTATATAACCAACCATAGGTTTAATCAAAATTTGCAGTAACTTTAGTCCACTAAATGCTATGAACTTGACTTGAAGAGATTAATTGAAATGGGAACCTTTCCTGCTCAGATCAAGCTCAAGATTGAAATCAAGATTCAAGACCCAAATTGAAATCCGGATTCAAGGCCCAAACTTGAATTTCAATTGAATTTAATTTAAACACGCTGGGATAGGATGGAGAAAACTTGGGATTGGACATAAATATATATATAGGAATAATGACCAAAGATTCCCCAGGAAGTTAGCATAATTACAGATTGCACCCTTCTTATTATTGAAAGTACAAAAACCTCTCTTGAATGTTACAAAACATAACATTTACCTCTCCTGAAGTTCACATTTCATAACATCCATGCACAAAATACCCCCCCCCTGTTGTGAAATCAGATCGAGTTAAGCCGCGGCAGCGCAACGGAATTTCACGAATGAGCAAGAACCAGTATCGCGCAAAATAAAATACTGAACGAGATTCTAGCATACACAGACGACACAAAAGATTACGTGGTTCGGAGTATGAGACTCCTACTCCACGGGGAGAGCGCGCCGGACAAGATCCACTAAAGTCAGAAAGTTACCGATTACAATAGACCTCAATGGGTCGAACAGAGAAAGGAAACAAAAGGCAAAACAAAAAATTGAAACTGGAGCTGTCGGATTTTCGACAGCGCTGTCGCCCGGAACGTTGCTCCTCCTGAGCAACCAAAATGCGCGCGCCAAGCTCGGCCGGAACTCCCTCCAGACCACCGTGCTCCATCGCCGCCGCGCCTGATGCCTGTCTCGTTGCTGCTCTGCCACCGGGTCCAAGACCCGCCGCCGCTACCTGAGACGAAGCCGAAGCCACCGGAATTGCGCCGCCTGAAGCTCTCTGTTCACAAATTGGATCTCATCTCACGGATTCCTTCATCTTAATTGGCATGATTGGTCATGACAACTCCCCTATAAATAGCAACAAAAAACCCCCTCTCAATTAGGAGATAATCTAATATTGGAATGGAGAATAACCGGCAATCAAAAGATCTCCAAAAATAACTCCTCCAAAAAAGCTATGAGTCTAATTACAGAAAAAGAAAAGGAATAGCCGGCCACAATTAACTTCCAAAAAATAGGATTCCCAAATTGAATTTCGCCCGGAATAGGTAATAACACCTCCCACGGATTGCCGACGTGGCGCAATCCGGACGATCCATGCGCGTGTGAGGTGTCACGATCCTAACAATCTCCACCTTGACGCCTCACGCAAACGAAACTCCACCTTGACGAACGTAACTCCACCTTCAGCTTAAATCTCTACTACCGGCGACTACGAGCCCCCTCTCCCTGGGGCCTGACCGCGATCAACGCGCATCAGAATGAGTCAAGTCAAGACCGCTCTTGAACTTGACTCCAGTCACTGGACTTCCTCGCAAGTCCGTACTAATATCCCTCCAGGATATCTCCCGCAACTTCCTGCCTCTACCCCTGCCGAACTCCTTCAACTCCCGGTGGCGCACCCCGACGTGCTTCGCCCTTGCCCTATAGACCGAGTCTTTTGCAAGACGATTCACACTCAACCTCTCACTGTGCGACTCCACCTTCTCCTGAGTGATCATGAGTTCCCTGGTGGGACCCTTGAGCCGGATGGCTCCCTTTGCGGCGTCTGGGCTCTCCTGAGATGACTCTCCGCCCACGGATGCGAAAACTTTACCTCCGCCAAGGTCCTTTCTCTGCGCTTTCCGCTGAGAGCGGATCCTGCTCTCTATAGCTCTATCGAAGGAACCGCGATCTGGAGAGATCGCATGAGATGCATATGCTACTGTGCCCTGTAGCTCGAGAGATGGTCTGACCTCTCTCCTCGCATCTCCCCTGGCAGTCGTGGTGCCAATCAGTCTATAGAGCGACCCGAAACGCTCCCCTCTCAAGACTGTTTGCGCGCCTCTCCTGACCTCCAAATATCCGCCGTTACTGGTAAAAGAATACTCGGCGGCCTCCAGAGTGCCTAACGAAATCAAACTCTTCCTCAAATCGGGCACATACCGAACGTCGGTGAGGGTCCTAACCACTCCGTCAAACATCCTGATCCTGATGTTACCGACTCCCGATATCTCGCACTCTGAAACATTCCCCATCCGAACTCGACCACCCTCATATTGCCTAAAGCTGGAGAACCACTCTCTGTTCGGGCACATATGGAACGTGCATCCTGTATCCAAGATCCAGGAGCCTGTGGTCTCACTGCTGGGTGCAGCATGAAGAGCGTCGGCATCGCTCTCATCCTCAGATGCCACCGCAGCCAAATCTGGCTCATGCGCTTGCTCCTTGAGCTTCAGCTTCGGACACTTGTCCTTCCAGTGCCCTTCCTCTTTACAGTAGTGACACGTGTTCCTGCCTACGGACTTTACCCTAGGTCGGTCTTCCCACTTGCCTTTCCCTCTCGATCTACCACTCAATGTGTCCTTGCTCTTTACGAATAAGCCCTCGTCGGCCCTAGGGCCCGACTTGCTCCTCGTTTCGTTCGAGAGCAGCGTCGTCATCACTTCTTCCATCTTCAGGGTATCCTTCCCGTAGAGGATAGTGGTGACCAGATGATCGAAGGACCTCGGCAATGAAGACAACAGGAGCAGAGCCTGGTCTTCCTCCTCGACCTTGACGTCCATACTCCGCAACTGGGAGACGAGCTTGTTGAACACGTTCATGTGATCTAGCAGTTGCGAGCCCTCCGACATTCTCAGGCTGTATAGCTGCTTCTTCACATACAGCTTATTCGTCAGCGACTTGGACATATATAGCTCCTCGAGCTTCTTCCACAAGTCCGTCGTCGTCTCAGCATCCACCACGTTGTACATCACCTCATCGGCCAAACACAGCTAAATCGTGCCGATGGCCTTCAGATCGAGCTCCTCCCATTCGTCGTCCTTCTTCCCGGACTTATCCTTGCCGATAAGAGCCTTGTGAAGACCTTGCTGGACGAGAACGGCCTGTATGCGCTTCTGCCAAAGGCCAAAATCAATCTTGCCGTCGTACCTAGAAATCTCGAATTTTGTCGACATTGTCTTGCTCGCAGAGCTACTGGGCGATCAAGATGATATTCGCGGAACCGATCTGGGAAGATAGGGAGCGGACCGATGTCGTCACCCACCGTTGACCCAAATCTAGAACCAGAACGTCCAGACGATCACCCCCGCGGAACCTCGCTCTGATACCAATTGTTGTGAAATCGGATTGAGTTATGCCGCGGTAGCGCAACGGAATTTCACGAATGAGCAAGAACCAGTATCGCGCAAAATAAAATACGGAATGAGATTCTAGCATACACAGACGGCACAAAAGATTACGTGGTTCGGAGTATGAGACTCCTACTCCACGGGGAGAGCGCGCCGGACAAGATCCACTAAAGTCAGAAAGTTACCGATTACAATAGACATCAATGGGTCGAACAGAGAAAGGAAACAAAAGGCAAAACAAAAAACTGAAACTGGAGCAACCAAAATGCGCGCGCCAAGCTCGGCCGAAACTCCCTCCAGACCACCGTGCTCCTTCGCCGCCGCGTCTGATGCCTGTCTCGTTGCTGCTCTGCCACCGGGTCCAAGACCCGCCGCCGCTG
This sequence comes from Platanthera guangdongensis, assembly GCA_039583875.1. Taxonomy (NCBI): domain Eukaryota; kingdom Viridiplantae; phylum Streptophyta; class Magnoliopsida; order Asparagales; family Orchidaceae; genus Platanthera; species Platanthera guangdongensis. Next base: position 129,702,863 of record CM077149.1, read on the forward strand.
CCTGAGACGAAGCCGAAGCCACCGGAATTGCGCCGCCTGAAGCTCTCTGTTCACAAATTGGATCTCACGGATTCCTTCCTCTTAATTGACATGATTGGTCATGACAGCTCCCCTATAAATAGCAACAAAAAACCCCCTCTCAATTAGGAGATAATCTAATATTGGAATGGAGAATAACCGGCCATCAAAAGATCTCCAAAAATAACTCCTCCAAAAAAGCTATGAGTCTAATTACAAAAAAAGAAAAGGAATAGCCGGCCACAATTAACTTCCAAAAAATAGGATTCCCAAATTGAATTTCGCCCGGAATAGGTAATAACACCTCCCACGGATTGCCGACGTGGCGCAATCCGGACGATCCATGCGCGTGTGAGGTATCACGATCCTAACACCCCCCCTCCACACCCACAAAAACTATATTCGGAGGGGGGGGGTGTTCTTTGTGCATGGATATTATGAAATGTGAACTTCAGGAGAGGTAAATGCTATATTTTATAACATTCAAGGGATATTTTTGTCATGAGAGGGGGTGCAGTCTATAATTTTTCAAACTTAGAGGGGAGGTCCCGGTAAATGCCCCTATATCTACTATATTAAAAGGGAACCCCCCCCCCCCCCTTTGGTTAAACATTCACCTTACCATTTTTTATTAAAAAAATTCCAGTTAAAAAATGTTCTCCCCGCCGCTCGGCGCTCTCAAACCCCGTGTCTATCGCAAAAACGAGCGACGAGCGGAGTATAACACTCAGAGGTTTGCGAGCGGTGGCGCATTGTCGCGCCGGGACAATGTCATAGTCAGGATAATGTCGCGCGGGGTACGGGGGCCCCATTTGCACTGTCACAATTGAGATACTAATGCGGTTGGTCGTCGGGGCGGAGCCCCGTGCATGTCACTCGTGTGTGTGTGTGTGTGTGTGTGTGTATAATATTCATGCATAGGTGTCTATGAATGTTAATACAAATATAAATGCAACAAAATGTGATGGGGATCACCCACCGGAGATGCGCAAGGTGGGACCCATGATCGTGTATTATCGCAGGAGGACTTGACCGGATCGACGATCCGACTCCATAGATGCGTCCGCATTTTCGTTTACTTGCATTTTCAGATATTACATTGTATTTTTTTAGTTTTAATTTGCAGCGAACGAGTCTGTTACATCAACGTTCAATCATAATTGTCGATGTAAGGGATGCCCGAGTGTAGTTTATTATAAATAGGAGTATGGGGTTACCGTCATTCTCATTGCAGATTTTGGAGACATTCTTCCCGAGAATTCGAGATCAGAGGCCCTAGCGACAGCAGGATTACACTCCTTTCAACACCTCCCGACCCAAAGTGCTTTAAGCTATCCACGACAACGACGCCCATCGAAGGCCCAGGCCGCTCGCTCCAAACACAAGCAAGCCTAAGTCACCGAACGAAGAGATTCTCCCATGATCCCAGAATGCGCAAAATTTGCGCCACTTCTACCAACAATTTACTTTCCTATTTTATTGCATTAAGACTATAAGTTGTGAGTTCAAACTCACACGAATATCTATAAATACAATTGTTTTCAGACTTTATTTATCATGCTTGTCGCAAGAAACACACCTCTGAAGTGTAGAGCGATGACATCCGGTAAGATAAGGGTTTTCCCCTACATCGAGGGGTGATCTCGTGCTCTGCAGTCGCGGAGGGCCTCCCCACCCCCCTCTGCGATCGGGCGGGAACTGGGTTCGTGTTATGATGTGTGACAAGCCAGACCTACGTTGTGGACGCACGTACCAACGCCGACCATACGCCACGACCGCATGACTATAGTTGGATATTTTATTATTTTGTGCACATGTTAGTTGTATGCCTTGCGGTTTTATTATTCACACGTGTCTAAGCCCAGGTGGGGGAACAATGGTATGAACCAGTTATCTACCAGGTGAACTTTGGTTTTGATTTTCAAGCAAGCATTTTCCTCCTTACCCTCTCTCTAAATCCCGCTCTCTCTACCCTCTTCCGTCGCGTCTTACACTAGCAGCATCTGCTCATCGCCTGGAGCCTTTGTCGCAGCGGTTCCGCCGGCTCTCTCTCTCCTTCCCCCTTCCCTCTCCGCCTCTACCTTTCGCTCTCTCGGTCGCCATCTTCCTCCCTATTCTTCTCCCATGTCTCTTTTTGCAGGTTTCCGCCATCTCCAATCATAGGACCGTCAGGCTCCAAGAAAGGTTCTGCCGCTCCTTGGTGGGATCCTTCCCTCTCCAGCCCTATCACGAGATCAAGATCGGGAGGTCATAACAACTTGGTATCATAGCCAAACGCCGGCGTTCCACTCTCCGACACCTACCGCGCCGCCCTAGCCGGGCCTCGTCGCCTGTCCGCGCCCTGGCCGCCGCCCAGTTCGTCCGCTAGATTGCTGCCCTCACTGCCCACGCCCCTCTTACAGTCACCCTCCATGGCAGAAGGAGGACCGTCCCTCACCCAAATCATGGAGCTTTTCTAGTCCATGTTCGTCACCCAAAACGACAAGATGGAAGCTTTGAATGCGCTCTTGGACGCACATCCAAGGCGCCACGCCTCCGCCGATGACATCCCACGCGACCTCATCGGCGACTAGCCGGGTCGATTAGGCCCCTTTCTGCGGGGACAACTACTCCTTTCCTCGTTCCATTCGGATAGAATTTTTGATCTATGAAGGCCGCGGTGATCCCCTTCCTTGGCTCACGCGCTGCGAATTTTCTTCACTAATCAACATATCTCGGATGAGGAACACGTCAGAATCGCCTCGTTCCACCTCCTTGGACCAGAACAGTTATAGGTCAATCATCTCCTACGGGAACAACCCAACGCCTCATGGGAGGATTTCTGGACGGCATGCACTCTCCGTTTTGGACCGGTGATGCCGGGAAACCCTCTCGGCGACCTCATCGCCCTCAAGCAAATCTGCCCCATTGAGACCTACTTGGAACAATTTCAGTTGTTACTGTCCCGCGCCACTTCTGTGTTACCCTCGCAGTAGGTTCCATTTTCACGGTCGGGTTACCCGAACGACTGCGTTGGGATGTGGAGTTTCATAAACCACTGGATCTCCTGACCGCCATGAGCCTTGCCCGTGCATGCGAGCACTGTCTAGTGCTTAACCAGCCACCTCCGGGCTGCCGTGATTTTCTCGGCCACTGACCGCCATCCAATTTCTCCAACTCCAAGCCCCCAAGTGGGGAAGAGCCACCGCGTCAAACCTTCCGACACTGCTTATCTCGACCCGAGATGGCAGCACGCCGCGAGAAGGATTTATGTTTCAATCGTGACGAACCTTACACACCCGGCCACAGGTGGAAGCGTTTATTTTGGCTGGAAGTTGATGACCTACCCGAAGATGAGGACGACGAGCCGACGACCCTAGCACACCACAACTCTCTCTTCATGTCTTAGCCAGGCCACATGAAGGATGCACCATTCATATGTATGTGGACGTGGAGGGAACGTCACTCTTAGCCCTCATGGATACAGGTAGTACCCACAGCTTCATTCAACAAGACATGACCCTCAGTCCCTACCTACCTTACGTCTCTCATAGCCACGTCAAGATGGCGGTGGCAAACAACCAGCAGATGTCGTGTCCGGGAGTGTGTCGGCGTGTGGCATTTGCCGTGGATGACTACCAGTCACATACAGACCTCTTTTTGGTGGATCTTCGGGGTTTTGATATCGTCTTGGGAACTCGTTGGTTGCGCACCTTGGGACCCCTCACGTGAGATTTTGATTGTCGTACCATATCATGGCAGGCGGGTTCTCGTCCGATCCAGTGGCACGGGCATGCCCAGGGGCCTTCTCCCTCCTCCTTCTTGGTCCACATTGAGCCTTTGGCTACTCCGGTTGAGAAGCCAGACAGAAGCCAACTGGACCTCGCGAACCTTCTGCAGTTGTTTCCCGAGGTATTTCGGCCATGCTTGGGCCTTCCACCGCGTCGCCGACAGGACCATTGCATTTGCCTCCTTCCAAATACGACTCCGGTTGTGATGTGCCTGTACCGCTACCCCTTTAATAAGAAGGATGAGATCGAGCGGCAATGCGACCTCCTCCTCCAAGAAGGCCTCATTTGGCGCAGTGTCTCCCCCTTTTCATCCCCGGTATTGTTGGTGCACTAGAAAGACGGTTCTTGGCGGCTTTGCGTGGATAACCGTGCACTAAAAGCCATCATGATCAAGGACAAGTTTCCTATTTATGTAGTTGAGAAACTCCTCGATGAGCTACATGGAGCATGCTTCTTCTCCAAGCTCGACTTGTTCTTCGGCTATCATCAAGTCCGGATGGCGGCCGATGACGTGGAGAAGACTGCGTTTCGCACACACCATGGTCACTTTGAATTCTTGGTCATGTCGTTCGGTTTAACGAACGCTCCTTCACCTTTCAAGCTTTGATGAACTAGGTATTCCAACTACTCCGAAAGTCAGTTCTTGTTTTCTTTGACGATATTTTTTCTATAGCAAATCTTGAGCGGAGCACCAACATCATCTACATGTCATTCTCAGCTTGGTGCACACTCACTAATTGGTTCTTAAGGCCTCCAAATGTTCATTCGGGCAGAGCTCCGTCACCTACTTGGGACATGAGGTGAACGGTTTGGGTGTTTCGGCCAACCTGGCAAAATTCCAAGGAGTGGCGTCATGGCCTATGCCACAAACTCTTACCGACTTACCTGGGTCCTTGGTCTCACGGGATATTACCGCTGCTTCATCCGCAATTACGGCACCATCGCTGCTCCCTTGATAGGCTTGCTCTGGAAGAACGCCTTCATATGGATGTACTACGCGACTCAGGCCTTCCACTCCCTACAGGCAGCATTGTTGTCCGCTCCCGTCCTCCGCTTATCGGACTTCGCCTTACCTTTCCTTGTGGAGTGTGACGCCTCCGGCCTCGGCTATGGCGCAGTGCTACAACAGGAGGGGCATCCTATAGCCAATTTTAGTAGTCAGACCACCATATATAATTGCAAATTGTCAGCTTACAAACAAGAACACATTGGGCTCGCAAAAACCGTTCAGCATTGGCGTCCTTACTTATGGGGCCACCCCTTCGTCATCCGGACGGACCGCTATAGCATTAAGTACTTGCCCGAACAACGACTATCTACCGTGCCGCAACAACAGTAAGTGAGTAAACTTCTCGGCTTCGACTTCCAAGTGGAATACAAAGCCGGTGTGCTCAACCGCGCTGCTGATGCACTCTCTTGCCGAGACAATCCACCCGCAACTTCACTATTCGCTATTTCATTACCCACGGCGAATCTTCTCGCCTTGATCCACCAAGAGATTCAACAATCTCCCAGCCAATCAGAACTTCTCCACAGGGAGGAAATGGGCCTCACGGACTAGCAATGGACAGCCCGCCATGGTCTTATCTTCTACAGCGATCGGATGTACGTGTACACGGTATCTCCTCTCATTCCCACCATTTTAGAGGATGTCCATTCTCGTAGACACGAGGGCGTTCACCGCACTCTCCAACGACTGCGCATGAAATTCTTTTGGAAAGGGATGCGCAAGCACATTCATGCATTCATTGCCACCTATGCAGTTTGTCAAAGAAACAAGACTGATCATCTCCTTCCGGCGGGTCTGCTCCAACCCTTACCGATACCCACACAGATTTGGGCGGATCTCTCCATGGACCTCATCGAAGGGCTGTCTTCGGTCCGCGGGAAATCGATCTTGATGGTGTGGTGGACTGATTCTCAAAAGGAGCCCATTTCATCGCTTTGGTTCGGCTTCTCATCGCCGAAAATGTCGCCCGAATTTTTTTTTCAGGAAATCTTCTGCCTGCACGACATGCCAAAGACTCCTGTCTCGGACCAAGATAAGGTGTTCACTAGTCATTTCTAGAAGGAGCTCTTCTCCCTCAGCGGTACCAAGCCCGCTTTTTCTTCGGCTTACCACCCGCAGTCTGATGGTCAAAGTGAGGTGGTCAACCGCACTGTTGTGATGTACTTGCGACGTGTCACTGGAGATCGCCTACAGGATTGGCCGAGTTGGCTCCCTTGGATAGAATACTGCTACAACACCGCATACCACACGACGCTAAAGACTACACTGTTTCCCCTCATTTACGGTCAGGAACCTCCATGTCTCCTATCATATACGGGCGGCTCGGCCCGTTTAGATGCAGTGGAGCGGGAATCGGAAGACCGAGACGAGTTTTTGCGCGCAGCCGGAAACCGCCTTGTCCAGGCTCAACAGTGCATGGAAGTCTCCTACAACCGTGGCCACCGCGAGCTCTCGTCATCGGCGATTGGGTGTGGGTATGGCACTGTCTTTTCCGCCGAGTGACTGTTATCCGTCCCACCTCAAACAAAATGGGTCCCAAATTTTTTGGCCTTTTTCCAATTACAAAATGCATTGGCGACGTGGCATATCGGCTCGGTCTACCCCCGAAGGAGCGCATTCATGACGTCTTTCACATTTCTCCGCTCCAGCTCTTAGTGGGTTCTTTGTCGTCTACCCTACTATTTGATATTCTGATCCAGCTTGGGTACAAGCTGTCTTTCGACGAGGGTGGTGATGTTATGATGCGTGGCGAGCCAGACCCACGTTGGGATCGCGTGTACCAACGTCGACCACGCGCCACGATTGCATGACTGCAGTTGGATGTTTTATTATTTGTGTGCATGTTAGTTGTATACCTTGCGGTTTTATTATTCCCACATGACTAAGCCAGGGTGGGGGGCAAATGGTGTGAACCGGTTATCTATCAGGTGAACTTTGGTTTGATTTTCAAGCAAGTATTTTCCTCCTTGCTCTCTCTAAATCACGTTCTCTCTATCTATCCTCTTATGTCGCATCTTGCTCTAGCCGCATCCGCTCGTCGCCTGGAGCCTTTGTTGTAGTGGTTCCGCCGGCTCTCTCTCTACTCCCCCTTCCTTCTACGCCTCTACCTCTCTCTCACACCTTCATCTTCCTCCCTCTTCTTCTCCACTCTCTATTTCGAAGATTTCTGCCATCTCTAACCATAGCACCATCAGACTCCAAGAAAGGTTCTGCCGCTCCTTGGTGGGATCTTTCCCTCTCCGGCCCTATCACGAGATCAAGATCGGTAGGTCATGACAGTTCGTTCATCAACAAATCTCTGAATGATAAGGCGATGACCTCTGATAAGATAGGGGCCATCCCCCTACACCGAGCAGCGAGCCCGCGTCCTACGGTCGTGGACATCCTGCCCCCTCTGTGACCAGACGGGAACTGGGTTCCCCGTACAGCAACTACCATCATTACCCACACTGAGTAGCGCGCTCACAACTACAACAACTACCTCCACCAGGTAACATGCTCATAACTACAACAACTACCTCCACTAGGTAGCGCGCTCATAACTACAGCAACAACCTCCATCAGGTTGCGCGCTCATAACTACAGTAACTATCTCCACCAAGTAGCGCGCTCATAACTACAACAACTACCTCCACCAGGCAGCGCGCTCATAACTACAGCAACTACCTCCACCGGGTAGCACGCTCATAACTACATCAACTATCTCCACCAAATAGCACGTTCATAACTACAACAACTACCTCCACTAGATACTGCGCTCATAACTACATCAATTACCTCCATCGGGTAGCACGCTCACAACTACAACTATCTCCACCAGGTAGCGTGCTCAAACCTACAACAACTACCTCCATCGAATAGCGTGCTCACAACTATAACAAGTACCTCCACCGGGCAGCGCGCTCATAATTACAACAACCACCTTCATTGGGTAGTGCGCTCACAACTACAACAACTACATTCACCGGGTAGCGCACATACAACTACAACAACTACCTCTGGTACCAACATCGGGTGTGCGCTCACTACCACAACAACTACCTCTGGTACCACCACCGGGTAGCGATCTCATAATCATAAAAAACACAATTATGCGCAACATGATTAAAGAAAAGCACGGGCAACATGAAATAACGCGCAACATGATTAAAGAAGAGTACGGGCGCGGCAGGCGGAGAATCGCGTATCCATGACGTCCCTTTTCGCCCGCACGGGAACCACACTTCCCCATTTACATAATATTCGGAGAAACCAAACAGAAACTCCGACCTTTCCTATAAAGTGTTTGGAGAATCAAAACGGAAACTCCAGCCTTTCCTACAAAGTGCTCGGAGAATCCAAACAAAAACTCAGGCATTTCCTACAGAGTGTTCGGAGAATTCAAACAGAAACTCCAATCTTTCCTACAGAGTGTTCAGAGAATCCAAACAAAAACTCCGGCCTTTCTTACAAAGTGTTCGGAGAATCCAAACGGAAACTCCGGCCTTTCCTATAGAGTGCACGGAGAATCCAAATGGAAACTATGGTCTTTTCTACTACATGTTCAGAAAATCTAAGTGGAAACTCTGGTATTTCCTACAGAGTGCTCGGAGAATCCAAACAGAAACTACGGTCTTTTCTACAGAGTGCTCGGAGAATCCAAACGAAAAATTTGGTCTTTTCAACAGAGTGTTCAGAGAATCCAAAAAGAAACTTCGGACTTTCCGGCAGAGTGCTCGGAGAATCCAAATGAAAACTCCAGCCTTCCTGCATAGTGCTTGAAGAATCCAAACAGAAACTCCGGCCTTTCCTACGGAGTGTTCAGAGAAAACAAACGGAAACTCCGGCCTTTCCTACAGAATGTTCGGAGAATCCAAACGGAAACTCCGGCCTTTCCAACGGAGTGTTCCGAGAATCCCAACGGAAACTTCGGTCTTTCCTACAGATCGTTTGGAGAATCCAAACAAAAACTCCAGCCTTTCCTACAAAGTGCTTGGAGAATCCAAATGAAAACTTTGACCTCTCTACAGAGTTTTTGGAGAATCCAAACGGAAACTCCGACCTTTCCAACAAAGTGTTCAGAGAATCTAGACGGAAACTCCAGCCTTTCAACAGAGTGGTCGGAGAATCCAAACGGAATGTATGGCCTTTCGTACAGAGAGCTCGAAAAATCCAAACAGAAACTCCGGTCTTTTCTACGTAGTATTCGGAGAATCCAAAAAAAATTCTGACCTTTCCTGCAGAGTGTTCGGAGGATCCAAAAAGAACTTCAGCCTTTCTACAGAATCTTTAGAGAATCCTGATGGTACATAGCTAATCCCCCACAACCACGACAGAAGCTTCGATCTTTCCAAAGGACCGCACATCCATAGGGAACCACATTCCCCCGCTCCTCGCGCAAACACGACTACCATACAGTAGGTCGGTATCCTCCACTCAAAAAATCGTTTATGTGCCTCCATTCAGCATGATCGCAAGCGCACCGCTCTCTGCATGTTCATGTGAGCACAGTTCTGCAATAAATTCACATTGGCCCAAGCTCTCGGCACTTTCACGTGTGCGCAGCTCTGCAACATGCTCACGTTCGCCCAAACTCTCGGCACGTTCATGTGTGAACGGCTCTGCAGCACGTTCACAATCGCACAATCACTCGGCACGTTCACGTGTGCGCAACTCTGCAACACGTTTACGTTCGCACAACCTATTGGCACGTTCACGTGTGCGCAGCTCTGCAACACGTTCACATTGGCACAACCTCACAACATGTTCACGTGTGCACAACTCAGCAACTCATTCATGCACACAAGGCTCTGGAGCTCGTTCATGCACACACAACTCTGCAGCGCGTTCGCGCACAAACAACTTCCAAATATACGCTCCCTCACTCTGCTCCCCATAAGGAGTGTCACCCTCAATGAGGTGCACCCCTCTCAAAGAGGAGCACCGCTCTCCAAACAAGCCCCACATTACTCTTTACGAGCGTCCTCCGGTCAAAGAGGGTATGCTCCTCTCCAAAACTATACGGGAACACTAATCCCTATTCCCCTTACATATCTCCAACAGACCCATCGTCCTCCAATCAAAGATGCGCACACAAAGCAAAAAGGTTTCTACTCACAACGCGCATAAAGTTTAAAAATACGCACATGCATTTGCAGTCAAACATGTGCCCCATACACGGTTCCATGAGCAGCCATACAAATCAAAGGTGCGATCCATTTCCCCGCAACACACATTTACACTCAAACACGTACATCATGAAAGGTTCAGCTATGCAAATCATGGGCCCTAACCGTTTCCCCCCACCAAAGCATGAACGACAACATATGTTGCATTTCAATGCATAATCTACACCAGCACGGACACTAGCGCGTCGCGCTTGCTCTCCTAGACGCCTGCATTCATTCAGCCCTTCGAACCCAAGCGCAAGCGCATGCATCTTCACGTCCACATTCATGTGATCATTCTACATTAATATGTGCACAGGCATTCGTGCACACACACATTCATGGTCGCAGAACCCCGAGCATGCCTCTGACACTTGAGCCCTTTCACCAGCGGGAGAGCGAACACGGGCACGCGAACACATGCGTAAGAGCAACAATCTTGTGAGCTCCCCTTGAATATTTCTCTAACATATCAAGTTTTCCCTAACACTTAAGCATAGTGAAATGTATCGATTTGCTGGGCGAGAATTTTCGAGGTTTTCTATGTGAACAACCTCAAAAATGGGGGCATTTAATGGGATTTCCCAAAATTATCCAAATATCCAAACCAAAGCTTCTGGCCCGCAACCATTAAACTCAAACATTATAATATATCCATATTCTTTTACTCTAATGACTTAACATACATTATAATATATTTCAAAAAATAAAATACAAGACCCATTTATGTAATTACACTATATTCTCAGATTAAAAATAATGATGAAAATTCAAAATATCGAAAAAAAATTAGTAGAGTTTCTAGACCTACTATGGTATGCTATCATTAGACATGTCAGCGGTCTTTTCGAGAAAGGCTGTCATTAGGCATGTGATACGCCCAAAATATGTATACAAAAATTACGCAAGTGCACATGTCAGATCAAATAATATAAAATGAATAAAAATCGTTTTCACGGAGAGGTGATTAATTTAACGCTCGCAAATACTAGCTAACTTTTTCTTTAAATTCAAGTGAATCAATTTAAATGGTTTTGCAACTAAATTAAAACTCTAAAAAAAAAATTAATGACTTTCTAAAATTACAATTTATCAAATGACAAAAAAACGATCTTGTATTTTGATTTTCTAAGTCTATTATGATGAATCAATAAAAAAAATTTATGAGAAAACTCGGTGCGCTTTCCTGCAACGATTTTAAGGCAGAGATCTGTATCTCTCGATATCAGAAATCACCATATCTCGTGTTCACTTGTCATCTCTAACTCAGGCGAAACTAAAAATATTAATAATAATAAAAATCAAAGTTGCTATCGTACACGTGAAATCTTTTTCTCCTTTCTACGCTATATTGAGTTGATGATACACTTACGTCTCTGCTCTCTCGAATCTCGAAGCGCAGTAAAGCGGGCCGAAAACTTTGGTTAAAGATTTACGCAACTCATTTCTCGAATCTCGTCGCGTGGTAAAATAATTTTCGTTCATATTCTCACATGTCTCATCTCTCGAATCTCGAAGCGGAGAATATAATAAAAATATAATCCAAAAGTTTTACCATCAAAATCAAAAACTCAATAAAGAAATCATATCAAAATTCTCATAAAGCAAAATAAAAATAGAGATCACATCAAAATAGAACAAATTACTTTCAAAATACAAAATCTAGGGAATTAATTCATGATTTGAGAAATCCACCACGAAATTAAAGAGATATTATAAGACATGATATTTAAAGATCTAAACGCTGCAGGAAATTCCACTCAAACGTGCGCAAAATCCCTCTTTGATGAATATCTGTGCGGCTTCTCCTTTTGCATACCCTAGTTCTTCTCTCTTGAATAATTCGAATATGATGAAAAAGCCCACAGTTTAGTTCTCCTTAGCCCTTTTATAGATATTCCTCCCTCAAAAGAATATTTTAAATGTTGAATAAATGCCTTCTTTAGCCTTTGAAACAACCCAAATTTGAATATTTTTGGAATTCAAATTTTTATTCCCGCCAATATGTTGTAACATAATTTCTACAGTGTGAAAATATGTTGTAACATATTTTCTGCATCACTAAAAACCGCTCCAAACTGCAATTAAATTGTGACAACTCTTCTGCAACTTTTTTCCCGGACTTCAAATAAGCTCTACCTTTGACTCCCTGAGGTTGATACTTTGAAAATACTACATCAAAAACAAATTAAAATGACGATAATACCCTAAATTTTCACCAAATACTAAATTACTCATATTTAATATTTTTAACTCAAGTTTATCAAACATTTTAATCAAAAAATAGAAATTAACCACAAGATAACTTCTTTTTGAGAAGTTATTAGTATGTCAGCAGTATTTTCGACGAGCAGCCATTAAACTCATCAATTTTATTAAAGTTGATTTAACATGCATGTTAGTGTTTATTTTAAACTATATTAATTAATTGATAGGGGCGGAGCCCTGTACATGTCGAGGTAAAGGTGATATCGCGATTGGCCTTAGGGGCGAAGCCACGTGTTTGTCACTCGTGTGTGTGTATGTGTGTGTGTGTGTGTATATATATATATATATATTATATAAAAAGCAATATAGCAATCTCCCCGCTCTTACCATGCTTTTAATCTCAGCCCTCCAATTAAAAATCCATCAAATGCTCATTTTTAATTTCTTCCAACCTGAGACATTCACGCGTTCACTTCTTAAACTAACTCCAGGATCTCAGAATAAACAGCGTGGCAACAGATGCGATTTACGAATTAGGGCCATTAGTTCGCTCATTTTCCTTCCGTTGGGGATTCCTTGCTGAAATCGCCTATTCTGCCTCCGCCTCGCATGCATCTAACGGGTCACGCGGTCGCCGCAAAGCCAAAGCCATAGCTTTTGCGGCCAATTCAGCGACCGATTCTGCATCCGAAGACATCGCCGCATCTGATCCTTCCCAAAAAGTCGTCCACTCCACCGGCAAAGCCAAAGCCTCCTGCTTAACCGTGACGACCCAGGGCCGACCCACACTGTACCACAAAAGGATCACTGTGGCATCACCTGGCGCCGTCCGAGCTGCAGCCCAAGCACCCAACCTATCTCCATCAACAGGCGGGTTGTTGGTGGTCACAACATCCCTTTGATGAGACAAACTCGATAGTCAAGCGCGCGTCACAGAGACTTCCCAGGAGGTCACCCATCCCAGTACTACTCCAGCCCGAGCACGCTTAACTATAGAGTTTTTCCCCTTTTCATCACCAATTGAGCTGTTCAAAGGGAGGCTGTGGCCACCAACAACCTGTCTGTTGATGGAGATGGGTTGGGTGCTTGGGCTGCAGCCCGAACGACGCCAGGTGAGGCCACAGTGATCCTTGTGTGGTCCAGAGTGGGTCGGCATTGGGTCGTCACATTAACACTATGTATTATTCCCCGATGTCACTCAGTTCGACGGCCACCAACAAGGTTCGGTGAAGGGTTCCTAGCTAGGAATGACGACCGATCAAGGGTTTTCCAACCAAGAAGGAAGCTCGCTCAAAGGTTCGAATTTCTCTGGTATCCTCATTCTTTAACTGCATATGTGGATTTCATTCGTGGAATTTGTTCTGTATCCTCATTCTTTAACTGCATGTGGATCTCATTTCCGGAATTTGTTGGTGAGGAGGAGCCTCAATCGAAGACATCCCAATGATTCCTCCCCCTTCTCCTGTAGCCACACCTCTTCTCTTCTAGGGCATCGCTGCTTCGGTCTGACACCACTCACTTCAATCACACGACCACCGCCAGCGTCGCCCATGAACCAACATCTGCATCCGCTGATTTCAATGCCAAGCAAATCGCGCGAATCAACTACAAAGTATGCAACCTGCGAATCCCTCCACCTCCCTCTCTTTCTATTTTTCCGTAGGCATTGGGATCTATAATTCAGACCTGGGAAACTTATAACTGTGGATACTAAGAGCATCCCCACCTACAAAATGCATGTTCACTAACTCTGCATTTCACTACACCAAGGTATCATTAACTTATCCATCTTCGCAGCTTTCATTCTAGGTTGAATCTGTTATGACATTCATTTTAAGTCACACCTTCAACATCATAACTATATCTTTGTTGCAATAATTTGTAGGCCCAAGCCATGAATATTAGATTTTACAAAATTATTACATCTACAGATATGTTGGGCATGAAAAACTTGCATTACCAGAAGTTCATTTTCAAGGTACGTTCACGGATTTTTACTATTGTTTGAAATGGTCTTAATTTAACATGTTGTTTGACATGTTAGTGAAGAATCTTACTCCCCTCATTTAATTTAATGCAGGGTCAGGGAGACAAGCAACAATCACACAATACCAAGTTCAGTGTGATCTCCAACACTTCTCTGAGCTATTGTTTTAATCACAAAGCACCCTCGCCGAGCTATTCTTATTTGACACATCTCCTTGGAGTCATTTATGGATCTAATGGCGGTCAGCCCTCTCACTCTCTCTATTGTTTTATTCTATTATGTGTTTGCCTCGACATAGGATAATTAGTTTATGTAGAATTTGTGTTCATGTCTACTATGCCTACATGCCAAATTTTTCGTTCACACCCAACAGATATATCATCTCTCTATGGCTCTTTATCCACCAGCTCGGCGCTGCACCCACTCATGGCCCCCTGGAGCATTGTTGTTGTTGTTTGATTTTGAATATGTGCTCCGAGGGGGGGGGGGGGAGTGTCGGGTGCGGCGACGAGCTGGTGGATTGCGTAGAAGCGGACGAAGCCCGCATCTATGCAGCTGAAGGCCGTCCAGAACATCAAGCACGAGCAAAGTTCATGCGAAGGCGGGCGAAGCCCGCCTGGATGCGATCGAAGGCCGCCCGAGAGCATCGAGCATGGGCATAGCCCGTGCAAAGATGCTTGTATATATAATACGTTTTGTTATTAAATATGAAATTTTGATATTTTAAAATATTACTGACATGTCTCTGGTATCCGACATTTACAACCTTGACCGATTCAGAGTGGTAATAGAGTCAACATGTTTCAGTTAACAATATTAGCACAAAAAGAAATTATATCACGAGGGCCCATTCGATAAAAGCATATAATCCTTCGGTTTTTTTCCTAGTCACCTTATGATCTTCTCTCAGCCCTTTATTATCTACCTCCAATCTCAAATGTAGAAAGAGCCCAAATCTTATGTATATTGATTGAGTATCTAAGTACAATGAGAGAATACAAATATATAGGAGAGAGAGAGAAAACAAATCCTATACAAGATGTGGGACTAAAGGAGAAGAAGCATAAATGGGCCAAAACATGGGCCCAATACAAGGGTTATTCTAACACTCCCCCGCAAGCTGGAGCGTACAAATCGTATGCACCAAGCTTGGACAAGCATTGATAGAAGGATGCTTTGGGAAGAGCCTTTGTGAGGACATCCGCAACTTGTTCCGTCCCTGGAACATGCTTTAAATCGAGCTTCTTCATTTGAACTTTCTCTCGAACGAAGTGGCAATCGACTTCAATGTGCTTCGTTCTTTCGTGGAAGACTGAGTTCTTGGCGATATGTATAGCCGCTTGGCTATCACAAAGAAGGAGAGCAGGAGAAGGTAATTTTACACCCAGATCAGTGAGAAGACTTTCAAGCCATGTTAGTTCGGATACAACAGATGCCATTGCGCGGTATTCTGCCTCAGCCGATGAGCGAGCAACGACCGCTTGTTTCTTGCTTCTCCATGTAACCAAATGTCCTCCAAAGTATGTGCAGAAACTACTAGTAGACCGCCGATCATCAAGAGAGCTCGCATAGTCTGCATCAGAGTATGCCACTAAGGTAGGAGCAGACGAGGAAGTCCGGTACACAAGTCCTTGACCCGGGGCTGTTTTTAAGTACCTCAGAATGCGTTCAACCGCCAGAAGATGAGACTTGCGAGGAGAGTGCATGTAGCGACTGACAAGACCAACAACAAAGGAAATATCTGGTCTGGTAACAGTAAGATAGATCAACTTTCCAACAAGTCGTCGATAATATACAGGGTTCTGGAGAAGAAGATCCGAGTCAGAAGCCTGAGCACACAGCTTGTGGTTTACATCCATGGGGGTATCACATGGCTTACACCCTAAGAGACCAGCATCATGAAGAAGATCAATACAGTACTTTCGTTGAGATAGAATAAAGCCGTCCGATCGCCTGGCAACCTCAAGACCCAGAAAGTATCGCAGAGTTCCCAGGTCCTTTGTCTGAAAGACTGAGTTCAGATGAACTTTGACGACATGTATCCCTTGTGAGTCATCTCCTGTGATGATGATGTCGTCAACATATACTAATAGAAGGACCGTCCCTGTGGTCGGTGACGAGTGAACAGCGAGAAGCCAGCCGAGCTTCGAGTAAAGCCGACATCTCGAAGGACCTTACTGAATTTCTCAAACCAGGCCCGTGGAGATTGTTTGAGACCATACAGAGCCTTAAGAAGGCGACAAACCTGAGACTCCCCCGTGGTCTCAAACCCGGGCGGTTGTTGCATGTAGACCGTCTCCTGGAGATCCTCATTTAAGAAAGCATTCTTGATATCGAGCTGAAAGAGAGGCCACTGTCGATGAACAGCGACAGAGAGGAGGACCCGAACGGTATTGAGCTTGGCGACCGGAGAAAAGGTTTCCTCATAGTCGAGCCCCTGTTGCTGGGTGAAGCCGCGAGCTACAAGGCGAGCCTTCAGACGGTCTATCGTCCCATCAGCAGCATGTTTGATGACAAAGACCCACTTGCACCCCACCGGTTTCTGACCCGGAGGGAGGGGGACAACGGTCCATGTCTGGTTAGCCCAGAGAGCAGACATCTCCACTTCCATGGCTGCCCGCCAGCCCGGATGTTGAAGCGCCTCCTGCACAGAGTTAGGAACAGAAATCGAAGAGAGAGAAGTAGCAAAGGTGTGCAGAGGTGGAGAAAGGCGATGAAGAGAGACGTAGGCTTCCAGAGGATGGGCAGTGGAGGGCATTACCTGATCAGAGGGACGCGAAGTGTCCATGGCAGAGGTCAGCGGCAGAGGGGCAACGGAGCTGGGAGGGCGACGAGTGTAGACACAGATAACGGGTGGTTTGGTGGTAGAAGTAGCGGGGGGAGGGGAGAGTGGTGGTGGTGGTGGAGTAGCAAGAATAACGGGACGGGGTAAGGACGGCGGAAGAGGAGTCGGTGGTAGTGCAGTTGGGGACGGAGCAGGAAAGAACGGTTCGTCTTCCTTGAATGTAACGTCAGCAGAAACGGTGACCTTGCAGGTAGCGGGTGAGTCACAAACATAGCCCTTCTGGGTGCGGGAGTAGCCAACAAAGATGTGTTTCGCCGCCCTGGGATCCAATTTATCTGAGGAGGGCCCGAGGCAGTGGACATAACAGGTGCTTCCGAAGATACGGGGCGAGAGAGGGAAAGCCGGAGTGCAGGGAAACAATATGCTGAAAGGAGTCGCATAATTGAGGACAGAGGAAGGGAGGCGATTGATGAGAAAGCAGGCAGTGGAGACCGCAAAGTTCCAGTATGCCTTAGGAACATGCATTTGGACCATGAGGGAGCGGACAACATCCAGTAAATGGCGGTTCTTGCGTTCGGCAACCCCATTTTGTTGCGGGGTATAAGCGCAAGAGGTTTGATGGAGAATTCCGTATTCCGAACATAAGGTGGTAAAGTCGTGGCTGGTGTATTCACGAGCATTATCAGTACGGAGAGCTTTGAGGGTGGTATGGAATTGCGTCCGGGTCTCGAGGACAAATGCCCGGAACACCCGGGGAAGCTCGGAGCGTTCTCGGAGTAAGTAAAGCCACGTGGTGCGTGAATGGTCATCAATAAAGGTGAGAAAATAACGAAAACCACATATACTAGGAATCTGAAATGGTCCCCAAATATCCGAATGAACAAGATCAAAAGGAGCCGCACTCCGAGTACAATGCGAAGGAAACGAAGAACGTGGTTGTTTGCCGAGAATACATGAATCACACTGAAAAGAAGTAAAAGAAAGGTCTGGAAGATCACGCTGGAGAACTGGCAGAGGGGCATGACCAAGTCGGCGATGCCAGGCAGTGGAGGAGACGGAAGACAGAGCGATGAGAGAGTCATCGACAAGGTAGAGCCCATTCCGCAGCCGGCCTTTACCAATGGTAGTCCGCCGATCCTGCATAACAAATGAAGAGGAAGTGAATATAACAGAACAATCCAGGTCACTTGTAAGACGCCCAACAGAGAGTAAGTTAAAAGGGGAACTCGGAACATGAAGAGCCGAGCGAAGAGGGGGGGATGAGTGGATAGAAAGATCGGCCGAGCCGGAGACAGGAACCAGCGGCCCATTGGCCACGGTGATGGACTTCGGATAAGGAGAATCCGAGTACTGGGCAGGCCGTTGCGAAGTGATGTGATGAGTGGCGCCAGAGTCCACAATCCAACCCGGGCTGTGGGAGAGACAAGCAGTACCTGTGTGGGAGACGGAGGCGACGGAGGCCGAGGGGGGGTTGAGCAGACCCTGGAGATGCTGGAGCTGAAGACGGACGGTCTCGAGATCCGGAGGAGTAGCGTCAGTAACAACAGAAGCCGTCGGGCGAGGGGGGTAGCCGAGTTTCTTGTAACAAGTCGCCTCAAGATGGCCATCTTTCCCGCAGAAGGAGCACTTTGGCCGGCCACGGCCTCCACGGCCACGGCCCCGCGAGCCCGACCGTCCCCCCCGAGTAGAAGTGGGAGGAGATGGTAAGAGCGGAGGGGCATGCTGAAGGAGAGCCGGTGGAGAAGGAGCCGGAGGATCTGGAGGAGTCGAGACCCGGAGAATCATGAAGCAGACATCCGAGAAAGAGGGTGTAGTAGGAGCGGCCAGGACCTGAGCACGAAGATTGTGAAGATGAGAAGGAAGGCGAGCCATAAGGATGGCAATGCAAGCAGCTTCCTTCTGAGCCCGCTGAGCAGCATGATCAGTGGTGGGCGGCTGGTGCTGGATCCAGGCTTCAACAAGCGTTTTAGCCCGAGCGACAAACGAGGTCATATCTGAGGCGCCGCCAGTGTCGAGAGTGAAGAGATCAGTGAGGATGTCATAAAGATGTTGGAGGCTGTCGCGGCCAGAATACAAGGAATGGAGCTCATCCCACAACCTTGGCGGTGTCGTGGTACATAGTCATTTGATACGGCTCACCATCCAAGGAGTTCATAATCCAAGTCTGAACACGGCCGTCATTACAAAGCCAATCATCCGTAATTGGAGAAGGAGGTGCCTGAGTAAGGTGCGGCAGAAGGCCCTTAGCCTGGAGAACCCGCCGAACAGAATGCACCCAAGGAATAAAGTTCTTCTTGCCAGAAAGAGAGATGGTAGTTATCCGGAGCTCGTCACGGAGTTCGACAGAACAGGCCGGGCGGTCTGGAGGACAGGCCAGATGGACAGGGGGCGGGGTGGCCGCCGAGCTGGGAGAAGTGCCAGAGGAAGTCATGGAGACAGGTCGCAGCCCTTAGACGACCAGGGAAGACCGCCGCGGATGGAGCAAGAGACCGCGCGACAAGGCCGCGTCGAGGAGGACAGGAGACCACGACCAAGAGAGCGGGAAGGGAAAAGAACAAGGCCGCACGGTCACAATGGCACCAGCGATCAGTCAGAGCGCGACTGATATGCGGAGAGAAGTGGTCGCAACGGATAAGAGACCGCCCGGTCAAGAGGTAAAAGCACAAGCGGCTGGAAGGGGCAAGCGACCAGGAGAAGCGCCGGGCAGAGACAAGTCGCGCCGGACTGAGACAAGTCGTAGCGGGCAGAGACAGAGGCGGGCGACCAGGAGAAGTGCAGGAGATCGCGACCAAGATGCAGGCGAGAAGGAGACAGCCTGCACGGTCAGGCAGATCTTAGCAGCGGACAGAGAAAGAGGCCGCGACGAGTAGAGAGGCCGCAGCGGACAGAAAAGAGGCCGCAGGCAAGACAGACCGCGAACAAGCAAAGAGCAAAGGAGCGGAGAGGCCGCGACGAGTAGAGAGGCCGCAGCGGACAGATAAGAGGGTGGTCCCACAAAGAGAAAAAAGGCTATAAAAGCAAGAGGGGGGGAAGGTGGATCCACGGAGAGAAAAAATATCAGAAAGAAGCGGACTGAGAGGGCAGGCCGCAGGGGAGCGCGGATAGAAAGAAACAGTCCACGAAAAACAAGCCGCGGGAGGAAGACCGCGAGAGAAATTACACAGTGCGGTCAGACGTCGGCAGACCGCGAGAATCGGAACCTGGCTCTGATACCATGTAGAAAGAGCCCAAATCTTATGTATATTGATTGAGTATCTAAGTACAATGAGATAATACAAATATATAGGAGAGAGAGAGAGAGAGAAAACAAATCCTATACAAGATGTGGGACTAAAGGAGAAGAAGCATAAATGGGTCAAAACATGTGACCAATACAAGGGTTATTCTAACATCAAACATAAGTGATCTCTTCTCACCTCAAATGATAGTGAATTCATCACATATCTCCGCTCTTTATTCTTCATCCTCTAACCTCAACTGATAACCATCACCTCATTAGATTGTTTTTCTTAGTTTATATCTTCATTTTTCCTCAATCAACATTTGAATTATTAGACACTTCAATTTGTAGTTTTAATTTGTGTTTCGCAATTCTCAATCAACTCCATTTCATGTTTGTGATATGTTTAAACTAAAACTTATTTTCCCTCATGCATGTTGAAGCTTAAGTAGCTTACCATATCATACTGCTTTTTTTTGTTCATTTTTTGTATATTTTAAACCTTATTAATTTTATGAGTTATTTATACCTTGTAATGTTTTCTGAGTACTACATCATAGAGTGACTACAAGTTATAAAAGGTACATTCAATCAACAGGAGCACATGTTTTTTGTACTTTGTGCTACAAAGCAAAAAATGCAGCTTTGTGCTTCATGTTGTGCTTTGTGCATTAACAACTTTGATTCTAAGTCCTCGTTGAAATATAGAAGGACGAAAACCTTTATTACAATGACATGGGCCTCATGGTCTTGCTTGTATGTTGGCATGCTCCTTCTCACCGAAAAACATGAAATTCATGAACGGTAGGAAGTCAAGCATGGTGTGTAGGCACATCCACAATATTAATGTGATAAGCAGGTGTGGACTATAACTGACCTTGTAGATGTCCATCACATTTTCATTAAACTTGGTACTCTGAGGAGTCATGGATTATGGAGGTTATGATTTTTTTTCCTTTATTTTTTCCTAAAATAGTGAGCAATTATCACCAAAGATTGGCACGTGGCTTCAGCCTCGACACAAAATGGCAGAGAAATAAGGTGGTAGAGAGCTCACATAAAAACATGTGGAACTAGCAAAGAGCGGTGAAAGTCGGACACTTGATTGAGAATAAATATTATCTTTCGTATATTACCACCATGGTTTACAAAAGGGCTAGGAGAAGTTGGCAACATGCTTTTCATCATCAATGTGTTGAAAGAGTCTAGAGCAACAATGTGGATATTACTGGAAATGTCGATATAACATAATGCGCGTGCAAAGAGTCTAGAGCAATAATGCGAATGAAAATGTCGATATAACATAATGCGTGTGCAAAAACATATGCACAGATAGCGAGAGAAGCAAGGAGAATGAAAATTAGAGATAAAAATGAGGAAGATTTAGATACTGTGCGTGTTAATTAAATAAAACTTGAGAAAAGAATGCCAGAGTCATGGTTTTAGAAGGATAAAGAGGCAAGTAGAAAATAATGTGCTTGAACAAAATCTTTAAGTCTAATCTTGTCATTAAATATTAAGATTACGAGAAACCTTTATTTTCATTTCCCCATATTTTTAGAATTCTATACATAATTCTCTAACCAATAAATCAATAATTAGGTTAGAATTAAGCAATCTCATTCTTATTTTTAAGCTATAAACAAAGTCAGTCGTTTATGCTGAAGTTACCAACTAGTTCTATTTGTATAAGTTAATTAGTTATCAATAAGCCTATGGTAAAGCCAGTACAAATTTACGAGCAATAAAGTTATAGGAGAGAGTAATGAATCATAGATTTAAAAATACAAGGATATACAAGAAATAATATGATTTCCAACAGAAAAATCCTATATATATTTGATTTTTGCATTAAGAAAATTAAACAAAAAGTATTAGAAATGGCCATTCAAAATTTTTATTATATCTTAACTCTTACGAATACAAGCGATAAATTACCTCGATGTTAAAGAAACAATATTAAGCATATGTGAAGTTATTAGGAAGATTCATGATGGAGTATAGCCTAGAACAAGAAGTATTTGTAGAGTATTCAGAGAATTTTTAGTTATAACAGATTACATCAAGGATTGGCATTTAATCATATTTTTTTGTAAAGGATCTGAAAATGCATAAGAAAATGCTTAGGGAAGATATGGGTGTCTCCTTATTCACGATATAGATAAAATAGGTGAAAATATGTTATAATAAACAATATGAAATTTAAATGGAATTAACAAGAAATATTATCAAAAGATAAAGTGAAAACTACGTGTGATAGGTTTAAAATATCTTTGTTCTACAGTACAAAAGAATGAGGTTATTTATATAAGTAGGGATATAACTTCTCGATTAAAATTGTGTAAAAAATTATGTGATAATGGTATAACATGGACATCTAAAGGTAAATTTTAAAATATTACAATTAAGTTAGTTAAGTTGCATGATTCTTCGTGTTGAGCAGTAAAAAAAATCATTGATATCAGGTAAGCAGAAAAATCATAAAGAATGGTAATAGGAATGTCCGGTAACAATAAGCATAAATTTTGGAATGATAATTAAGTAACATCTATTAAAGATAAGGTAGTAAAAAAAGCTCACATAATTCGGAAACGCATTGGTTGGTAGAAAATGTGTTCATTAAACTGTAGATAAAACTCTTATCGAAGATTTGGAAAGAAAGGGTGTATGTATAATTAAGACTTGTAAGAGTTGCCCAAAATATGTGTATAGCACAAACTAACACCTTATGTAGCACTCAAGAGGAATGGAAAAAAAATGAGGATGCATAAAGCCCAGTTTTATCTTAGGATAAGACCAATGATGATGATTGAGAATAAATTGTTAGAACTATATGCTCAGTAATTCAAAATGAATTATTGAAAATAAAGTTATAGGGAATAGAGGGAGCCTAAAGGATATGTGATATATTGTGATAGGTTATAAAAAAAGATGATGACGATGTTGAAGATATTACAAAACTGGCAAAAAAATATAGAAAAGAAGATCAAAGCTCATGGGAATATATTTATAAACAAATAATAATATGAGTTGCACACTAATAATGTTAACAAATAACAAAAGTAGGAATATAAGATTCTGCCTAATTTAATTTTGATAAGGTGTTGTCAAAAGGGGAGCCTTGGCGCACCGGTCGAGCTTTTGTCGTGTGACCTTGAGCTCGTGGGTCCGAGTTCTCGAAGCAGCCTCTTGCAAAATGCAAGGTAAGGTTTGTCTCCATTTCAATCTTGTGGTGGGACACTTCCTCGGACCCTCGCTCTGCAGGGATGCCTTGTGAACCGGGCTGCCCTTTAAGGTGTTGGCATAGTTAGGGTATGTTTGTTTCAGAGTTTTTGCTCCATTACCAAAGGAGGAAAAATGTCCCTAAAAACTATTTGGTAACCCTCTAATTCCCACCACCACATCTCCAAAACGCAATTTTTACCCTATCTGAGAATGCAGCCACCCTACTCCATTCCCCACAATTCCATTACCAATGTTCCTATTCAAACCGCTCCAACACTCACCACTAAAACAAACAAACCCTTACTCACCATTTGATTGTAGGGGATATTAAGGAACTTCAATGTGCTTTTCTGATCAGGATATCAAATTGATATCAATATATAAAGTTTGAAGCTGTTGTACAAGCAGGGTGAAATCATTTTGATAGGATTCAATCTAGGCGATTAGATGGTCAAAATGAGAGGAATCCAAGATCCAATTTTTTTTGATCTAAACGCAAAGAAGAAATCAATTCCACAAGACCATAAGCTTGGAATTAGGGTTGTGAGTTAATTTATGACATAACTCCACTTACTATACAAGAACAACACTCAAGCCTTTATCCCACTATAGTGGGGTCGGCTATATGGATCCTTTGTCACCATTGTGCCCTATCTTTGGTCATAATCTCACTAACGCCTAAGTGCCTCATGTCTTTTCTTATAGTTTCATTCCAAGTCTTTATTGGTCTACCCCTCCCCCCATTAAACATAACTAGTGACTAAACTCTCACAACGTCTAACAGGTATCTTTAATGGTCTCCTTTGTACGGGTCTGAACCATCTTAGTCGAGCTTCTCGCATCTTCTCTACAATTGGTGTCACTCCTGTCTTATTCCTGATACATTCATTCCTAATTTTATCCAGTCTCATGTGTCCACACTGTTGGAAACGTGTATGGGCTCCTGCTGCCTCGAAAAACTTCTAAGTGCTCGGCGAGACCAACTTGGCGAGACCGCCAAGTCGCGCGGCTACACCCCGGCACGGCCGCTACAAACCGCGCGGCGAGATCCCTACAAAGCGAGCACCCACTCGCGCGAGCGAGCTCCCACCTCCACGCGCGAGACCTACTCAGCGAGGTCGCCGTCAACTCCTGGCGCCTAGACCACTAGGCGAGACTGCGCTACACTCGCGACTTGACCGCCCAAACCGCGCGGCGAGATCTGCCTATTCGCGACCTGCCCCTGCGCGAGTTCCTCCTGCGAGAGCTACAACAGCGCGAGCTCCTCCTGCGAGAGCTACAACAGCGCGAGCTCCTCCTGCGCGAGATCACCTAAGCGCGAGTCGCACAAGCCGCGAGTTCCCTCTCGCTGCGAGCTCGCCAAACCGCACGGCTTAA
The DNA here is from genome assembly GCA_039583875.1 of Platanthera guangdongensis. NCBI lineage: Eukaryota > Viridiplantae > Streptophyta > Magnoliopsida > Asparagales > Orchidaceae > Platanthera > Platanthera guangdongensis. The sequence goes on from CM077149.1 coordinate 129,727,609, forward strand.
ACTCTAACCGCCCGGACAAAAACTCACCAGCGCTGCCGCGCTCCTCTCTCTAAAACCGGAACAGAAATATGGGAACTTCTCTCTCTATTTCATCCAACCTTGAAATGAACTACAAAGGGCCTATTTATAGGCAAAACAAAACACCCAAAACCTCTCTCCTAATAAATACAACTTTCCATCTACCCATTTATTACATTCTCTCTTTCCCATTATTTAAATAATCTTAATTGAAATATTAACTCCAAAGTGGGGCCCGGTCAAACATGTCAACCCCAACAAACTCCCCCTCAAACTGGGCAGATCATGCCGAGTTTGCCTTTGAGCTTCAAAAACGTGTCTACCTTCAACGCTTTGGTGAAGATGTCCGCGACTTGCTCTCCGGTCGGGCAATACTTCACTTCCACTGTCTTCAACTCTACCTGCTCCCTTAGGAAATGGTACCTTGTCTCGATATGTTTGCTACGTCCATGTAGCACGGGATTCTTCGCGAGCTGGATGGCCGACATGTTGTCCACCAACATAGTCGTTGGCCCATCCACTCCATGCTGCAAACTCTCCAACAGATTCCTTAGCCAGATGGCTTGGCAGGTGCCAGCTGCAGCTGCAACATACTCAGCCTCGCAGGACGATAGAGCTATCGTTGCCTGCTTCTTCGAGCTCCAAGAGAACACCCTCGTTCCCATATTGAAAGCATATCCGGAAGTGCTCTTCCGATCGTTCACATCGCCTCCATAGTCACTATCGGAGTATCCTACTAGTCTCAGCTCCTCTCCAGTAGCATATTTCAGCCCATGGCCTCTGGTCCCGTTGATGTACCTTAGGATCCTCTTCGCTGCCGTGAAGTGGTCTTCCTTTGGCTCCTCCATATGCCTGCTCACTACCCCGACCGCATACATGATGTCCGGTCGGGTGAAGGTTAGGTAACGTAGACTTCCCACCAAGCTTTTGAATAAGGTGGAGTCTACCGCTCCTTCCTTCGACTCTTTGCTCAACTTCAGGCCTGGGTCGGCAGGGGTAGAGATGGGCTTGCTGTTCTCCATCCTGAACTTCTTTAGGATCTCCTCCGCATACTTCTTTTGTGAGATGAAGATCCCATCTTTTCCCTGCTTCACTTCCACCCCTAGGAAGTAGCTCAACTCTCCCAAGTCTGTCATCTCAAATTCCTTCTTCATCATGCCCCGGAACTCCTCATACATAGCAGTATTGTTCCCCGTGAAAATCATGTCGTCCACGTAGAGGCACACAATCATCATGTTGCCCTCCTGGTCCACCTTGGTGTAGAGGGCGTGCTCATGCGGGCTCTTCTGATAGCCATGCTTTTGCAAGTAAGCATCTATCCTTCCGTTCCACGCTCTTGCCCCTTGCTTCAGCCCGTAGAGTGCTTTTGTCTAACTTGCAGACTTTCCTCTCCTGCCCCTTCACAATGTACCCTGGGGGCTGCTCGATGTACACATCTTCTTCCAGGTACCCGTTCAAATATGCTGAGACCACGTCCATCTGCATGATTCTCCAACCATGGTGAGCCGCTAGCGCTATGATCAACCGGATGGTGTCAACTCGCGCCACGGGGGCAAACACTTCATCATAGTTCACGCCTTGAACTTGACGATAGCCCTTCACCACTAGCCTGGCCGTGTGCTTCTCCACTCCGCCATCCTTGTTTTTCTTTACTTTGTACACCCACTTCACCCCGAGGGGTTTGTGGCCAGCAGGAGGGTCGACCAATTTCCAGGTCTCGTTCTTCTTTATGGAAGCGATCTCCGCATCCATCGCCTTCTTCCAACTCTTCTCCTTGGCAGCTTCATCATAGGAGCACGGCTCGACATCTGCTAACAGACAATACAAAGAAAAATTATTAAGTGTCGGTGCCGTCTCCTCATATATCTCATCCAGCCTCCGCATCCTGGGCTGAGGACGGTAGTCCTTGCTCCCACTGGTGCTTGCTCCTTCAGGGCCGCTTCCACTCGTGCTTGCACCACTAGAGTAAGGGGTGAGAGCTCCCCCTGGACCTCCGCTTGGTGGTGATGGTGGCTCCGCTCCACCCATCTCCGCTTCAGCCTCTCCTCCACCTTCTTCTTCATCATCCTCGAAGAACATCCCCTTGGTGTTCTTCACCGCCTCATCCCAGCTCCAGCAGCTTCCTTCTTCAAATACCACATCTCGTGAGATGATGGCTTTCTCCGTCTCAGGGTTGTATAACTTGTAAGCCTTGCTCGCAGGAGCGTAGCCCACAAAAATACACTTTTCACTTCGATCGTCCAGCTTCTTTCTCCTTTGGTCCGGGACGTGGGCATAGGCCACGCACCCGAAGACCCTCAGGTGCTTCACACTTGGCTTCCAGCCACTCCAAGCCTCAAACGGTGTCTTGAACTTCACACTCTTGGTAGGGCACCGATTCAGCACATACACAGCCACCTGTACTGCTTCCGCCCAGAACTTCTTCGGTAGTCCCCTTACCCTTCACCATGCTCCGTGCCATGTTCATGATTGTGAGATTCTTCCTTTCTGCCACGTCATTTTGCTGAGGCGAGTAGGCCGCCGTCAGCTGATGAGAGATCCCTCATTGCCTACAGTACTCGTCGAACAGCCTAGAGGTGTACTCCCCACCTCTATCCGTTCTAAGTACTTTCAGCGGTTGACTACTCTCCTTCTCAGCTATCGCCCGGAACTCCTTGAACTTCTCCAGCGCCTCAGCCTTCTCCTTCAGGAAATACACCCAACACTTTCTGCTGAAGTCGTCGGTAAATGTGATGTAGTACTTGCTTCCACCGATTGAAGTTGTTTCAAATGGACCAGCGATGTCCGAGTGAACCAACTCCAATGGCCTCGTCGCCCTTCGGGACTTGCCACCCTCAAATGTCTCTCTTCTCTGCTTCCCTTTGGTGCATGCCTCACAGACCCTATGAGGAGGTGTGATCATAGGCAGTCCTTCCACCATCTTTGATCCAGACAACAACTTCAGGCCTGTGAACCCCAGATGCCCCATCCGGTGGTGCCACAGCCAAGCTTCCTCCTCTTCTTCATTCCTCGCGAGACATGCCGTCTCCTTTACATCCATGCTCAAAGTGAAGAGACGGTTCGTCGTCATCTTTACCCTCACTACTTCTTTCTCATGACTGTCCTTCATGGCCAGGGTGCCATCCCGCAACAAAACCCGGTAGCCCTTCTCCACCAGCTGCCCAAGACTTAGGATGTTACTCCTCAAGCCCGGCACATAAAAGACGTCGTTGATGAGGACCACCTTCCCACTCAACACGACCGCCACAACTCCTCTTCCTTCCACTGCAATCTTTGAGGCGTCGCCGAAACTCACCTCTCCACCATTCGGCTCAAGGCTCGTGAACAGCTCCCTCTCTCCGCACATGTGGTTGCTGGCTCCGGTGTCTAAGTACCACACTCCATTCCTTCCGCCTCCAGCACCTTGGACCGTAAGAAACATCATCGGGTCACCTCCCGTGTTGCTCGTCTCCGCATAGTGGTTGGCCTCTCCTCCCTTCCGAGGGGCCCAACACTCATAGCTCATGTGCCCGAACTTGCCACAATTGTAGCATTGAGTCTGGGACATGTCTCCTCTACCTCCTCTACCTTGGCCTCTGCCTTGGTCTCTTCTTCCTCTGCCTTGGCCTCTTCCTCTACCTCCGGCGTTCCAACCTTGGTTCTGCTCGAACTCCTTCTGGTGTGATTGACTTCTCTCTTGGTCTCTACCACCTCTTCCTCCTCTACCTCTTCCTTGGTAGCCACGGCCACGCTGGCCACCACCACTTCCTGAGCTCTCTCCGAAGTTCAGCTGAGTCTGGAGTGCTTTTCCCAAGCCACTCACCTCTTCATCATCTTGCGCCATTCTGTACTCATGGGCTTGCAGTGAGCCTATCAGTTCGTCCGCCGTCATCATCGTGAGGTCCTTCGATTCTTCGATGGCCACCACCACGTGTCGGAATTTCTTTGACATAGATCGCAGGAGCTTCTCCATGAAGCTAACCTCGTCTATGGTCTCCCCATTTCTCTCCATCTCGTTTGTGAGTGTCTGTAGGCGGGTCACATAGTCGCCAACCTTCTCCGACCCTTGCATCCTCATCATCTCGTACTGGCCTCGGAGGGATTGCAACTTAACTTTCTTGGCCTTGTCTACTCCCTGCATGGAGCGCTGCAAGATCTCCCATGCCTCCTTCGAAGTCTCGGCGTCCGAGATCTTTTCGAACATAGCTTCATCTACACCTTGATACAAAATGAACAACGCCTTCTTGTCCCTCTTCTTAGCTTCTCTCAATGCTGTCCTCTGTGCGTTCGTTAACGCGGCTTCTGCTTCGGCAGTCAGCACCTCCACATTATCCTCTACTACCTCCCACAACTCCTTGGAGGCTAGTAGTACCTCATCTGGATGCTCCAGTTCCCATAGTTGGTCTTCGTCAACTTGGGGACTTGCCCCGGCACGGCACCTCCAAACTCCATCTCTCCCCTACTTCAAACTTTTCGAGGGTCTCAACCTCGCTTTGATACCACTTGTTGGAAACGTGTATGGGCTCCTGCTGCCTCGAAAAACTTCTAAGTGCTCGGCGAGACCAACTTGGCGAGACCGCCAAGTCGCGCGGCTACACCCCGGCACGGCCGCTACAAACCGCGCGACGAGATCCCTACAAAGCGAGCACCCACTCGCGCGAGCGAGCTCCCACCTCCACGCGCGAGACCTACTCAGCGAGGTCGCCGTCAACTCCTGGCGCCTAGACCACTAGGCGAGACTGCGCTACACTCGCGACTTGACCGCCCAAACCGCGCGGCGAGATCTGCCTATTCGCGACCTGCCCCTGCGCGAGTTCCTCCTGCGAGAGCTACAACAGCGCGAGCTCCTCCTGCGAGAGCTACAACAGCGCGAGCTCCTCCTGCGCGAGATCACCTAAGCGCGAGTCGCACAAGCCGCGAGTTCCCTCTCGCTGCGAGCTCGCCAAACCGCACGACTTAAACTCTAACCGCCCGGACAAAAACTCACCAGCGCTACAGCGCTCCTCTCTCTAAAACCGGAACAGAAATATGGGAACTTCTCTCTCTATTTCATCCAACCTTGAAATGAACTACAAAGGGCCTATTTATAGGCAAAACAAAACACCCAAAACCTCTCTCCTAATAAATACAACTTTCCATCTACCCATTTATTACATTCTCTCTTTCCCATTATTTAAATAATCTTAATTGAAATATTAACTCCAAAGTGGGGCCCGGTCAAACATGTCAACCCCAACACACACATCCACCTAACCATTCTCATCTTCGTAACTCCCATTTTTTGCTCACGTACACAATTCACTGCCCAATATTACTCCACTTACTGCAAAATAAGAAGAAAACAATTACTTGCTCAATCTACTGGGGTTTATAGGATTTCATCAATTATCCCACCTAATACAGTTAGCTTTTATATCTAAATGTGCTAAAAATCGTTCAGACAAACCTGACAAGATGATAGGGACTAAATCACAAGGAACAAATACAACAAATCAAAGTAGCAAACTAGAAACAAAACCCCTACCAGAATTCAATACTTGCTCGACATTTAAGCATGTTCAGCACTGTATGAATGTGGAATGATGTCAACAAAATTTAAGTAAGTTTATGTTTTCCTCTATAATCACAAAACCAGCAAACCAATCTGATGCGTTCCGAATTTCTGTTTTGGTTTGAGTTGTAATTTCTGTTTTAGTAGGAGGGTATTTTGGTCTTGTACTGCCATGATATAAGACACAATAGTAGGGTTATGTTGGTATGTCATTTTTGTGTCTTGTTGTGTGCGGCGGCAGACGGGAGAGCTCCCCCTGTCGATCATTCACCTGTTCAGGATTCAGTCCTTAAGGTGTTGTATCCAGTGTTGTTTGTTCTTGTTGTTGAAGTGTTGTTTGTTCTTGTTGCTGGAGGTAACATCATAGTTGTTGTTCTTCCCCTTTTCTCCCCGTTTTACTGTTTGGATCCTATCATCTGGTATCAGAACCAGAAACGGGTAGGAGAAGATGCCGGTCTCCGACGCTACCCGCTCGCGGGACAAGGAACCCGCCACCGAACTCGACCTCATCCGGCAAGACCAGGCGCTGTTGTCTCAGACGCTCAAATCGCTCACCGACCACTCGAATCAACAGGGTAAGACACTGGACGCACTCCGCGAGATGCTCGCCGACATGTCCGTCGGTCGGCAAGACCGGGCGGGCGATTCCGGGGCTCGCGGCTCAACCCTGGAGGGCCGCCCCTTCCCTTACACCGCCGGCGACACACACCCCGTCGCCAGGCTCGCTCGGGTCAAATTTCCCCGCTTCTATGAGGATGATTTGCAAGAGTGGATCTACAAGGCAGAGCAGTTTTTCGAATTGGACAACACACCCGACGACCTAAAGGTCAAGCTTGCTTCCGCTCATGTGGAGGGCAAGGCATTGTACTGACACCAAGCCTACATGAAATCGCGCCTCACGCACCATTGGCCTACATGGGAGGAATACATACACGTCGTGGCAAAGTGCTTTGGATCCGTCCTCTTTGACGATCCCATGGCGGAGTTAAAAAATATGCGAAAAAAAGGGAATGTCCAAGCTTTCCTGGATGAGTTTGACATCCTGTTACACCGGGTGAACATTTCGGAGGAATACGCCATCAGTTTTTGCTTAGCCGGCCTCCGCGATGAAATTGGGTATGCAGTCCGCATGTTCCAACCCAAGACACTCCAAGACGTATTTGCCTTAGCCCGCATGGAAGAACGCCGAACGACATCCGCAGCTCGCCGGAATTACTCTAGCGTGGTGGAATCAAGTGTGACAGTGGATCGGCGTATGGCAGCTCCCAAACCTTTCCAACACCGGCCACCCGCATATACCCCTCCAACATATACACCCAACCAGTCTCATAACGGAAATCGCCGCCTAACTTCAAAAGAGTTTGACGAGAAGCGCACCAAGGGGCTCTGTTTTTGGTGTGATAGCAAGTACACACCGGACCACAATTGCGGGGCAAAAGGAAAATCCTTTGCCATCAAAATGATTGAAGAGGAGGAACCACCGCAGGAATGTGCCGAGGCTGACGGGTTTGAGGGCCAAGATAACGACGAAGGGGGCACAATGCCACAATTATCGGTTCATGCGTTGATGGGCATCACTCAATATCATACCATGAAGGTAACGGCCTCCTACCACGGGCAAGCCATTCAAGTGTTGATTGACTCGGGAAGTACACACAACTTCATCGATGAGGAAGCAGCCCACCGATTGCAATGCGACATGACACCAATACCTCCGTTCCAAGTGGCCACTGCGGACGGGAGACGGGTATCGAGTTATAACAAGGTAGTGGGGTTTAAGTGGCGAATGCAAGAAGTGTTTTTCACAACGGACATGTTGGTGCTTCCTTTAGGAGGATGTGAAGTGGTGCTTAGGATTCAATGGTTGAGCACACTTGGTATGATCCAATGGGACTTTGGCAATCTCTGCATGGATTTCACTAGCCAAGGTCGGAAGATCTTAATACGTGGATCCAAAACAACGGGCGGCACGTGGATGAAACAACAAAGTTTGGAAAAAATGGTGGCCCAGGGAGGGGGACACTTGAACATGCTTTCTATTTGTCAAGTAAAGAGTCTACCCCCCGGATCCAACGGTAAGCACGGGGGAGGGGAAGATAATTACAACAACCAGCACAGTGGAGTTAGTTGCTTCGAAGATTTCGGAAGGGTGTCACCGCAGGAAGAGGCTCAGCTACAGGAGTTACTCGCCGCTTTCCAAGATTTATTTCAGGAGCCCGTAGGCCTACCACCCCACTGTGAACATGAGCACCGGATCCCTCTTAAGGAGGGACACGGGGAAGTTAATTTACGACCCTATCGCTATCCGCCGCTACAAAAGGATGCAATCGAGAAGTTGGTCAAAGAAATGTTGGAGACCGGAATAGTGCGGCCGAGTTGTAGTCCCTATGCATCCCCAGTGGTACTTGTGAAGAAAGGTGATGGTACGTGGAGAATGTGCATCGACTACCGCCAACTCAATTTGCAAACCATCAAGGACAAGTTTCCGATACCAATCATTGAGGAGCTCATCGATGAACTTCATGGAGCCACTTTCTTCTCCAAGCTTGATATGCGGGCGGGTTACCATCAAGTACGGATGGCGGACGAGGACATTTACAAAACGGCGTTCCGGACACATCATGGGCACTACGAATTTCTAGTCATGCCATTTGGCTTCACTAACGCGCCATCGACGTTTCAAAGTTTGATGAAGATCTTCCACGAGCAACTCCGAAGGTTCATATTAGTTTTTTTTTGACGACATATTGATCTTCAGTAAAACATGGCAGGACCACGTGGAGCACCTCAGATTCACCTTCGAGACATTACGGCAGCAGAGTATGTTCTTGAAGCGGAGCAAGTGCTGTTTTGGAAGCAGGAAGGTACATTAATTGGGCCACATAATCTCGCAGGAGGGCGTAGCAACCGATCCAGAGAAGATTCGAGTCATGCTAGAGTGGCCAACCCCTAAAACCGTGAAGCACGTTCGGGGATTCTTGGGCCTCACCGGTTATTACCGAAGGTTCATTCAAGGATATAGTGGCATCGTCAAACCGCTCACGGCACTACTCAAAATAGCCCGCCTACAGTGGACCGAGGAAGCGGATCAAGGTTTCTGTCATCTCAAGCGAGCGGTGTCCCAACCACCGGTCTTGTGCTTACCGGACTTCACACAGCCCTTTGTGGTCGAGTCGGACGCATCGGAGAATGGAGTGGGGGCTGTTTTGCTGCAGGGAGGGAGGTCAATCGCCTATTTCAGCAAGACATTGGGCATAAAAAATTCAATGCTCTCAACTTATGAAAGGGACACTTGAACATGCTTTCTATTTGTCAAGTAAAGAGTCTACCCCCCGGATCCAACGGTAAGCACGGGGGCGGGGAAGATAATTACAACAACCAGCACAGTGGAGTTAGTTGCTTCGAAGATTTCGGAAGGGTGTCACCGCAGGAAGAGGCTCAGCTACAGGAGTTACTCGCCGCTTTCCAAGATTTATTTCAGGAGCCCGTAGGCCTACCACCCCACTGTGAACATGAGCATCGGATCCCTCTTAAGGGGGGACACGGGGAAGTTAATTTACGACCCTATCGCTATCCGCCGCTACAAAAGGATGCAATCGAGAAGTTGGTCAAAGAAATGTTGGAGACCGGAATAGTGCGGCCGAGTTGTAGTCCCTATGCATCCCCAGTGGTACTTGTGAAGAAAGGTGATGGTACGTGGAGAATGTGCATCGACTACCGCCAACTCAATTTGGAAACCATCAAGGACAAGTTTCCGATACCAATCATTGAGGAGCTCATCGATGAACTTCATGGAGCCACTTTCTTCTCCAAGCTTGATATGCGGGCGGGTCACCATCAAGTACGGATGGCGGACGAGGACATTTACAAAACGGCGTTCCGGACACATCATGGGCACTACGAATTTCTAGTCATGCCATTTGGCTTCACTAACGCGCCATCGACGTTTCAAAGTTTGATGAACAAGATCTTCCACGAGCAACTCCGAAGGTTCATATTAGTTTTTTTTGACGACATATTGATCTTCAGTAAAACATGGCAGGACCACGTGGAGCACCTCAGATTCACCTTCGAGACATTACGGCAGCAGAGTATGTTCTTGAAGCGGAGCAAGTGCTGTTTTGGAAGCAGGAAGGTACATTAATTGGGCCACATAATCTCGCAGGAGGGCGTAGCAACCGATCCAGAGAAGATTCGAGTCATGCTAGAGTGGCCAACCCCTAAAACCGTGAAGCACGTTCGGGGATTCTTGGGCCTCACCGGTTATTACCGAAGGTTCATTCAAGGATATAGTGGCATCGTCAAACCGCTCACGGCACGACTCAAAACAGCCCGCCTACAGTGGACCGAGGAAGCGGATCAAGCTTTCTGTCATCTCAAGCGAGCGTTGTCCCAACCACCGGTCTTGTGCTTACCGGACTTCACACAGCCCTTTGTGGTCGAGTCGGACGCATCGGAGAATGGAGTGGGGGCTGTTTTGCTGCAGGGAGGGAGGCCAATCGCCTATTTCAGCAAGGCATTGGGCATAAAAAATTCAATGCTCTCAACTTATGAAAAGGAGTTATTGGCGGTGGTATTGGTCGTGCAACAATGGCGCCATTACTTGCTCACGGGGCAGTTCACCATACGGACGGATCAACAAAGTTTGAAGTTCCTTTTGAATCAGAAGTTGGAGACACCGACACAACAAAATATTTGGCCAAACTATTGGGTTATGACTACACGATCCAATACAAAGAAGGGAAGGAAAATACGTGCGCCGACGCGCTATCCCGGCGGGAAGGACAGGAAGAGGCGGAGTTGAGAGGACAGGAAGAGGTGGAGTTGAGCGCCTTAGTCACTGTTACCTCAGATTTATTGAAGCAGCCCAAAGAATCATGGCTTAAAGACCCTAACATTCAAGAAATAATACGTCAAAAAACAGTGGACAGCAATAAGAAACCAAAATATCAGTGGGAGAGGAGGTTGTTGAAGCGGAAAGGGAGATTGGTGGTCGGAAATGATGCTGCGATCAAATCCGAGTTGTTGCAAATGTACCACGACAGCGCATGGGGTGGGCATTCCGGCATCACGTCGAAATACCATCGGCTACGGAAGATGTACTTTTGGAAAAAAAATGAAGGTGGATGTTTGAGTATATACAGAAGTGTGTATTTTGCCAACAGTGCAAACCGGATAACCGGAAAACAATGGGGTTGCTCCAACCTCTCCCAATACCGGCAAGAATTTGGCAAGACATCTCCCTTGATTTCGTGGAAGGACTTCCCAAAAGTGAAGGCAAGACAACAATTTTGGTGGTCGTGGATCGGCTTAGTAAACAAACACAATTCATGACCATAGCCCATCCATACACGGCGGAGAGTGTGGCACAAGTCTTCTTAGACTCCGTGGTCCATCTACATGGCATGCCGGAATCTATTGTCAGCGACCGGGACACCATCTTCGTGAGCCAAGAGTGGCGAGAGTTATTTCGAGTTTTCCAAGTCAAGTTGAACCTATCCACAGCGTACCACCCTCAATCGGACGGCCAAACAGAGGTCGTGAACCGGTGTTTCGAAAGTTACCTAAGGTGTATGTGCTTCGAGAGACCAAAAAAATGGGCTTGTTGGCTGCCCCTAGCAGAGTGGTGGTACAACACTTCATACCAAAGTGCTATCAAAATGTCACCATATGAGGTTGTGTACGGGCAAGCCCCGCCGACACATACCGCCTATAGCCCGGGAATGGCGGACGTCGAAGAAGTGGATCGTTCACTAGCGGCAAGAGAACGGGTCATTACCCTTTTGAAGACGAATCTGGCCGAAGCCCAAAACCGAATGCGGGTGATGGCGGACAAGAAGCGGCGTGAGCAAACTTTGGAGCTAGGATCGTGGGTGTATGTTCGATTGCAGCCGCATCGTCAAACTTCCATCCGGCCGAGGGGCTGTCACAAGCTAGCACCAAAATATTTCGGGCCGTTCCAAATGATGGAGCGGATTGGACCGGTGGCCTACCGTCTAGATCTTCCTATGGAGGCAAAGATACATCACACCTTTCACATTTCGCAGCTACGAGAACACCATGGAGAGCCGCCTACGCATTGCAACGCGTTGCCGGCAGCGGTGAACAGCGAGGGGAATTTAATGATTGAACCAATAGCGATTTTGCCACGTCATATCGTACCCCGGGATGGAAGGGTGGTCACTCAGTTGTTGGTGCAATGGTCACAAGGCTCGGAGGAGGAAGCAACATGGGAGGATCTGTGGACACTAAAACAGCGCTTCCCGCATTTCCATCCTTGAGGACAAGGATGTTGTGGAGGAGGAGGTGGTTGATGAGTTCCAAATTTTTGTTTTGGTTTGAGTTGTAATTTCTGTTTTAGTAGGAGAGTATTTTGGTCTTGTACTGCCATGATATAAGGCAGAATAGTAGGGTTATGTCGGTATGTCATTTTTGTGCCTTGTTGTGTGCGGCGGCAGACGGGAGAGCTCCCCCTGTCGATCATTCACCTGTTCAGGATTCGGTCCTTAAGGTGTTGTATCCAGTTGTTTGTTCTTGTTGGTGAAGTGCTGTTTGTTCTTGTTGCTGGAGGTAATATCACAGTTGCTGTTCTTCCCCTTTTCTCCCCGTTTTACTGTTTGGATGCTATCACAATCGCATGAAGCTCAAGGCACCATAATTCTTCGAGGAAACTCAAGATTTTTCTCATTAACAAAATAGATAGAAAAACGGATGAAGAAATCACGGTGGAATCAGAAGATGCGTAAATGATAAAACACAGAAACCAAATCATGGCCCAATTCTACTCTCGCGCTAACAGCGCACCTGCCATTAGACAACGCATCGTTGAATCCCTGCGGCGACCAGATGAACCCGTTCTCCGGCTGCACCGAGAAATCCTCGATCAGGGGGCATTCAATGAGCCAATTAGGGTTTCCCGGTAAATTCATATTTGACATATCGCCTGCAAACTGGTATCCGCCTGCAATCGCCGGCGATCAACTCATCGACATCGCCGTGGAAATGGAAAGAAGATTATTGCCTGCCAGGGGAGTCCGATAAGGCGAATTGGGAATGTCACGAGCTCACGGCACCAGCGTCCCGCGTGCGGAAGAAATTTCTGCACATTGCTATAAGTTACAAACAGCAAACACTAAATTCGTCTAATAAAACAATAGAAATATTGCTTTTTGTTTAGTTTATTGTGCGTGTATCCCACTTATTTGTGGGTATCTCCACATCCTCATCACCGTGCTTTACAAACATGTTTCTCATATTGATATTATGTAGCGAAACTTGAACCAGTGATATTAACACTTTTAAATTATTTTAATTGTTTTTTAATTCATCCTCAGAGTTGTTAAAAGCACCGCAGTTTTTGCTAGGCGCACCGCACCGTCTCCTAATTTTTCGTGCCTTTTGAAAATACGCTTTGTACAAGTATTTTTAGAAAAAGTGTTCAACACGAAAGTTGTAGATATCGACGAGATCTACAACTTTCTTGTTGAACACTTTTCCTAAAAGTTCATGTACATGGCGTATTTCTAAAAGACGCGAAATCTGAGCGTATTTCGAAAGTACGCCTTGTACATGCATTTTTAGAAAAAGTGTTCAATACATAAGTTGTAGATCTCATCGAGATATACAACTTTCGTGTTGAACATTTTTCCTAAAAATGCATGCACAAGACGTATTTCTAAAAGACACGAAAAATTAGGAGAGTGCGGTGCGCCTAGCCAAAACTACGGTGCCCTTAACAACTCCCTAAATTAAAAGGACTGTTAATTTCGAAAACTTTTTTCGTACGGGTAGCTTGCTAGTTTTGGGAGTGAGTAAAAAGATGGCGGTTTGATGACCGATCTAAGCATCATCAATAAAGACGAGAAAAATATTAAAAAAAGGTGAGTAAACACTTTGATCGGATGACGAGCAGGATTGATCCAACGGCGAGCATGCTACTTGTGTTACTTCCTTTGGGAACACTACCCTTAGCCCAAAATTATTTGTTAATTTTGGCTACATGTTGCTCCTAAAACATACAAAAAAAAACTCCCGATTTTATAGTGGTGTTACGGGCACATCAATTGTTACAGCTCGCTTAGCGCTCTCCCGATTTGGAGGATCGATTCGTTTTAGTTTGAGAGTGAACCAAGGGCACAGACAGTTAAAAGAGAACCAACAGTGGTAATGACAACGCTGATTTGGTGGAGATCAAATCCACTATTTTGTCTGAGTTTATAGATATTTAGAATATTTGAGTGGGTGACAGGTCATCTCTTTGATTACAAGTACTTGAAAAAAGTACAATGCTCCCTCTGCTCTCGTAGTATTGACTTCTGGAGCAGGCACTTGAGGGTGCTCTTGACCGGTCGCTTGAGTAGGGATTTGAGCAGGAGAGCAAGAAAACTCAAACTTTTCGGCAGTAAGCCTTCAGAGTTCCAAGTATTCGCCGAAAAATCTTCAAACCTCTTCCCGCTCTTTTTAGTTGTTTGTCTTCAAATGGGGACCATGATACCTTTTTATAGTTTTACGGAGAGGCGTGTTGAAACCGAAAATCCGTCTCTATGGAGTTAGGGATCCCCAAAGAGGTGTGGCCTCGCACTTACTTCCCTCGGATTAGCACACTAGATCAAAGATTCAGGAGCCCAGGAACAGAACCGAGATCTCAGCGAGGATGACCCAGCTCACACCCGGAAAATCTAAGATCGCTTCCCCTCCCAAGCCAATACTGAGCTTGGGCACCTTGGAGAATGCCCTAGGCTTGTTAAGAAAAGCCCGAGAAAGAAGAAAATAAGAGAATCCGTCTCTCTAAAGATGCCCCCTCGGTTCTATTTATAGATTTCCAAACCTGGTCTGCCAACGGCGTAATTCCGTTGTCCTGAATTACTAAACGCAGCCCAATCGGGTCTGCCAATAGTGTAACTCTGATGTTTTGAAAGGCTATTTGCAGACCCTCAAGGACGTCCAGATAATTTTATCTCTGGACCTCACTGGGCGAGAGGCCCATGAAGGTGCCTCTCGCCTGAAGAAGCGAGTGTTGGGGTGAGCCGAGCATTCGCCCCACAGTTCCCCGAAGGGCGAGTGCAGGATCCTTATGTCATCCGCCCATTTGGTGAGAACATTTCTGCCTAATCCTATAGGTCTTTCCGCTTGTCTGGGCGAAAGCCCTCCCACCTGTCTTGGCGAAAGGCCTTCACACTCTGGCGAGTGTGGGTCTGTTTACCCCACCTACCTACTTTGACCAGCTTGAACCTGAGCATCACTGGCTTCATCGGGGGGTCCCACTCAGCGAATACGGGGTTGTACAAGACGCATTTGCAATTGTGCTAACTTTATATTGAACTTGAGAATGAGACTGTACGATCTTTGTCATATGGATCATTAATTTCTGGAAAATGACAGGCATGCCCTCGGACGGCCCGGGAAGATTCTCCGGCGGCGATGGTGGCTGAAGGTGGCATTGGGTGGAGCCGGCGAACGATGGGGGAAGAAGGTCGGCCTGACCGTGTGGGGGCACATTGCGCGCACGCGGCTTGTGCGCGCACATGTGGTCTGAGCGCGCACTGGCATGTGCGCGCAACCTGTGGGGCACGCGCGCCTGATCTGGGCGTTTGGGTGGTTGCTGGGTGTGCGTGCGTGTACGCGTTGCTCAGTTGGCTTGTCCTGCTTTGTCGATTCGATCAAAATCCAAACCGACTCAACCCGAATCATTTTAAGGAAACCTCATACCAATAATGGCTATGTGGATAACATTAAATAGGACTAAGGCTTCGTTTGGCATAGTGATGGTGGTCACGAATATGGTGGTTATGAACCGTCGTTCTTGAGCGTCCAACCAACACCCAAGTATCTTCGTCCACTTTTATGTTCAAAACTAGTTAGCTTTTTGGTAGCCGTCACAATTGTTGTCTTGCCAAACATGCATGCATGACGGTGGCGATTTTTGACCAAAATCGCCGAAAAAAACACGCCAAACAGAGCCTAAAACCTATTAGTTTGCCTGTGTAAATTCTTAGATCTTTCAAAATAATGACTTTCAATATTTTTTAAAAATATTTTTTCTTGTTGTTTTATTGTCATTATAGTATTTACATATGTAGAGTTTTGTTCAGATTTATGCGCTTATGGGATGGTGTTATAGTTCCTACAAAATAAATCATTAAACACGGATCATCCTAAGCAAACATGCAATGCACACATTCTCCCAAGCTCTGCTACTTGGGCTCTCTAAGGAGTACCTCTAAGGCAATTGTTGAAAATGTTGAATTGGAAGTGGACGGTCTGAGGTGTACAGACCGCGAAGGCCGCGCGGTAGCGTGGCTAGGCTCTTGAGAACTGTCCTATTCTTTGGTCATTCTTTTCTTGTGGTCTGTATTAGCAAGCTCCCTGAGATGTTAACCGTGCAGTTTGTTTTAGCTAACCGTGTGGTTAGTTTTAGTTAATCGCAGACTGCGCGGTTTGGATTGGGAGACCGCGGAGGCCGACATACTGCCATTAGTGCAATTAAACTTCTAGTCGCGTGTCTATCAGCTTGACTGCTCAAGTCCACGCGAAATGAGGTTGATGTTCGCATGGCTGTGCGGATTAGTGGTGTTAACTGCACGGGGTCAGGTGTTTGTAGTCCGCATGTTGGGCGGACTGGTGCTGCAAGTTGCGAGTTGCCACATCACATGTTGTTACTCTATTCCCCTGAGCGGTGACGGTATCCGCTTTCCCGCCTATAAATAGGGGTGATGACCTCGTCATAAATAACGAAACTATAATAGCTATAACTTGGGTTAAACTCGACGATTACAATTTTTTAACCGTGTAGTAATGAGAAGTGTTCGAGTATTTTAACGTGTTTACAAATTGTGCGGCTAGAACTTAGCAGCCAAAAAACTGGTTCTGACTGAAATCAGAGGAGGCAGTGCAGATAGCTGGTAGTAGTTAGCGGCGGTTAGTAGCAGGTCGCTGGTTAACGAGTAGGCAGTGTTCTTCCTTGGCAGTTTCCCAGCTTGGATATATCAGTTCGTCTTTGGCGAGCTGAGTAGAAGTTTGAATAAGTTGTTCTTCCAACTTTGTGGTTAGGAGACTTTGCCGGTCAGGCGACCAAGAGTTACAGACAGATAGCAGCTCTGTTCTAGTTCAGTCTATTTACGACGGCTTCTGCGGTTAGGCGACCTCGCGGTCAGGTGACCAAGAAGTGCGAACATAGTTGCTTTTCTCAACAGTCAATAAGCAGCCGTTCACGCAGCTTTGCGGTTAGCAGGGCGGTTAAATGGCTAGGCAGTTATAGTGTTCTGTCCGCCAGTTTTGTTATTGTCTATTTTTTGTGATCTCCATATGGTGCATAACAAAATCATGTCTCGCAATGTATGTCTCACATTGTAAAGAAGACTGATAATTCAATCATGGCTCTTGTTCTTTTATCTGCTACCGGTTTATTTGGCTTGGTTGATTGAGTGTTCCTGTGACCTTCCCGGTTTTATAAAATATTACGTGGTATCAGTAGGACAGAGGTTTTAGAGCGATCAACCACAGAGGTTTGCTAAGTACCTTAGGAAGTTCAAGTGAACCGGGAATATAACAATGGAAAGTGGTTACACAAGAGTTCTTGGAATTGAGCTCCTGACGCAAACTAATTACAAGAAGTGCAAGTCTTGGATGAAGAGTTATCTTTTAGGTGAGGATCTCTAGGAGGCCGTCGGTGGATACGATAGACAAGAGGTGATTACTGTTGGAGGAAATACTCAAGAGGTGAGAGCTTGGAGGAGAAAAAAAGGCAAAGGTTTGGTTCACTCTCAAGCGTGCAATATCACTCGAGCTTTTTGACCACATCATTGGATGTAAGCAGCTATAGAGATTTGGACAGCCTTGGATGGCTTGTTCAATAAGAAAAATATAGCTTGACTACAGTTCTTGAAAATGAGTTGGAGAAAGTAACTTAGGGCGATTTGTCAATATCATCATTCTTCTTAAAAATGAAGAACTTGTATGCCGAGATTTCAGCATTGGACCTAGATAAGCCCATCACAGAGACGAAGCTGAAAAGATACATCTTCTGCGGCTTGCAGAAGGAGTATGTTACCTTTGTTACTTCTATGCAGGGCTAATCCAATAAGCCATATTTTCTAGAGCTGGAGAATCTGGTGGCTTCATAGGAAAGCTTGGCAAGGAAGATGGTCGGGTGCTCTATCTTAGAGGGAGATATTGAGGTTCTCTACTCAAGAAAGAAGAAGAGATGAGACATGAAGATGAAGTTATCTGTAGAAGATGGTCCTACAACTTCATTACAGCATGAGAGGAGCAAGACTCATAAGCAAGATGGAGGGAAGAAAGGAGGACCCAGTTGTTACAAATGCAACAAGTCTGGTCAGTTCAAAAAAAACTGCAGAGTCAATCTTCAGTTAGGTCACACTGCTGATAAAGAAGGAGCTGAATCCAGGAATGAAGAAGACGGATGGGGGAACTACTTCATGGCAGATATGACGATAATGTCTGTTTGTGCCTTGGCCTCTATCAATTACTAGGAGGACTAGATCATGGACTCGAGGTGTGGTCATCACCTCACCGGAGATGAGTCAAAGTTTTCTTCTCTGCAGGCATATATAAGTAATGATACTATCATTACTACTGATGATACTGTGCATGTAGTCAAAAAGAAGGGAACAGTTTTTTTTTGGTAGTGACAAAGGGTCACTCACTTTGAGAAGTGTCTATCACATTCCCGGGATGAAGAAGAACCTGTTCTCGGTGACCAATGTTGTTGATGCTGACTATCATGTTCTGTTCAGCCTGACAGAAGTGAAGCTTCTTAGGAATGTGTCAGCCGTAAAGGCTGACGTGACTCATGTCAGAAGATAGGTAAAAGACTTGTTTTGTCGGCAAGTTATTGTGTTGAGAAGATGAGGGCTAACTACAACACTATTATCTAGCATGAGAGGCTAGGATATGTTGGGATAAATAAGCTAAAGGCTATGGAGACAAGAGGCCTGGTGAAAGTCATGCCTAGTTTTTCATCTCTAGGCGATGGTCATGTCTTTGAAGGGTATCAGTATGGGAAGGCACATTGCCTCCCATTTGACAAGTCTCTGTCCAGGTACAAGGCACCACTAGAGTGCATCCACAGTGATCTGATGGACCGACCATCACCCATAGTCTTGGAGGAAGCAGATACATGTTGATCTTGGTTTATGACTTCACCAGATATACTTGAGTGTATTTCATCAAGGAGAAGTCAGAGGTTTTTCAAATGTTTGTGGAGTTCGAGGAGCTCATAGAAAGTCGACTGAATCTATGGATAAAGAAGTTGAGAACAAATAATGGAGGAGAATTCACTTCAAATGAGTTCTTTAACTTTTATAGAAAGCATGAAATCCGTAGAGAGCTTTCTTGTGTGCATACTACACAATAAAAGAGAGTTGCAGAGAGGAAGATTCGGTAACGGCCCAAAATCTGCCAAAATTTAGTTATTCATTTCGAGCAGATTTCTCATAAGTATATGCGCAGCAGTTATAATAAAAGAAAGGTGTACCAGGTGAAAACATAAAACCACATCTCACTATTATAAAGAATATACATATTGTCCCACGAAAGTACTTGTACAGGAGTGTCTATATGTCTCAAACAGATAAAACATGTACAAAAAGTAGACACATATGCTAACCAGTGGACGTGCCACGTCTTCGACTGGTCTTCTATCCGCCTCTGCCTGAGTCCGTCTAGCAGGGTCTAGTACGCTGGTGCTCAGTTCCTATAAAATAAATTAGGAACCAATTAGTTTTGAAAACTAAGTAAATTCCTTACCCTTACCAGTAGCTTCGCACTGCAAGCAAACAAGAGTGTCAGCATCAATCAAATCTATATCAGTATGATCATGGTTTTAAGCTAGGAAACAAGTATAATCAACAATTTTATATCTGGTACAAATCATATTTCGTTCATTCTATATCGAAGTTCGTTCATTCGTGATTTCATTCTCAAAATGCTGAGGGTCATTCAATTTCTTAAACATCTGGGTTCGTCGACCCTTCATATTCGATATCCTCTTTAGGGCGCTCACACACGCAGCAGGCTTCACCGCCTCATAAATTGGATTCATATTCTGTAGAAGTTCGACCCCTCCTACGAGGTGTGAGAGTTCTACCCCTCTCAAGAGGTGTAGGAGTCTGAAGAATCCCCCCTACCAGGCCGACCCTTAGCATTTTAATGCGTCGATGCGTTCTCAATTTCATTTATTTCATTTCTGAATCATTTTCTTTAGTTCATTTCAATTCATTCGATTCAAAACTAGAATTTATTTATCTTTGGTTCCCCTCAGAGTTCTATCACCCGCTAAGCCACGTTAGCTTGTTTAGCGATTTATAGTTTTAATGATATCAAATATTTCAAGAATAACTAGAGTATCAGGTGCATAAAAGAAACGGTAAGGACTCACCCCATTTTTCTTTTACCCTTGTCCCTCGAAGGATTCTCGCCGCGTCTATCGTCGGATGTATCCTCTGCAGTATCAATAAATCATTTACTTTAGTGTTGCGTTATAAATAGTTACGAGCAGACTCCTACAACGGTCACAACTACGACCTCTAGGAGTTGTCTAGGGAAGGACTAATGTGAGTGACTCAAAATGAATGTGCATCATGCGATCAACAAAGGTTTCGTATGTCACCAGAAATAATTCAATTTGCTCCTACAGACAGCCGCAAGGGTTGCCACAATGGCAACGTCAAGGGCTGTGAATAACAGCTTAATTAAAGTGTAAATTCCATCTCAGATAGCCGCCATCAACAACAATCGGCCAGCACACACACAACCCCCAACAACAGCAGTAACCGGCCAGCACAAACACAACCCCCAACAATAACAACAGCCGACCAGCACAACCACAACCCCCAAAACAATAGCACCCGGTTAGTACTTACAAGGAAAGCAAGACAAACAAAACTCCAATTTGAAACCCTACTGATTTGATTCTCAAATTACTTCAAAATCATAGATTATGACACAAAAACTGTATAGGAACATGTCATATGCTTTTCATGACATAAAACTCCAAAAATCTTAAACATAGGTTTCAATCCTCTCCAATCTACACCATAACTTCATACAAGAAGAGATATGATTGAAGAGAAAAAGATTACCTTCCTAAAGAAGAAGAAATCGTGCAGAATGGAGGAGATTTGAGGCGGTTATAGTGATCGGCGCGGGCGGCTTCCGTCGGTTCATTCCGCCGAGAATGAAGAAGAACGAAGACAATACAATGTTATATCACGGAATAAAAAAACTCCACCGCTGAACCCAGGTAGCCAGTCACACCACCGGAATATCCGATTTCAAATAGTGGACAGTCACAGCCAAACCCACACACACCCAGCCGGTCCACCATCTTTTGTCAGACATAAACCCCAATCCAAACCAAGCCCAAGTTCAAATCTGGCCAACTCAAGCCAAGCCATTCAAAATTAAATGAAAACGAAACGACTGTCGCAAAATCAAACGGAAAATTCGAACATCGAAATTAATGTGTGACGTTGAATCAACACTGAAATCAATTTTTTTCATCATCGAGGATTATTTACATAAATTTTTATTTATATATATTGCGAAAATATGATTATAAATTCGGGTCTTACAAACCTCCCCTCTTTATCAGAATTTTCGTCCTCGAAAATTCAAGCATCTTCTTGATTCCCAAAGAAAGAGGGAAAGATTTTCATCAGCAAGTCCTCTCGCTATCAAGTATAATCCTTGGCGGGGTGGTCGGTCCACCAGACCTTGACAAAGTTCACATGTCGATTCCGAAGATTCCTGCTCTACCGATCAATAATTTGATAAGATGTCGTAGGAGTTGACAAATCAGCTTCGATCTGCACATCACTGACAAATATCATCAAATCTGGGTTCAGAATATACCGTCGGAGTGCAGATACATGAAAAATATCATGCAACTTCTGTAATTCAGTATGCAGAGCTAAGCGATACGCCACCTCACCAATACGTTCAATCACTGGGAAGTGGCCAACATATCTTGGACTCAGTTTTCCAATTCGTCGCAATCGTGAAATCCTTTTAAACGGTTTAATCTTCAAACACACTTGATCGCTCACAACAAATCCCACCAGACGATGTCGGACATTATAATATTTTTGTTGACGATCCTGCGCGATTTTCATTCGTTGTTGGATAATGCGAACTTTTTCCTCAATCTTATCTGTCTTCTTCGATGGAAACAATTTCTTCTCTCCATCATCCACCCAGCTCAACGGAGTCCTACATCGCCTCCCGTATAAAGCTTCAAACTGGGTCATTTGAATTGATGCTCAATAGTTATTATTATAAGCACATTCAACCAATAATAAGTATTTTTCCCAGAAGCCTTTCAAATCCAAAACAACCATTCACAATAAATCCTCAAGCATCTGGATAGTGCGTTCGGACTGAACATCTGTTTGCGGATGAAAGGTTGTACTGTACAGAAGCCTTGTTCCCATTCTGTTATGCACCCTTCGCCACAAATCCGATGTAAACCATCCATCGTGATCGGTTACTATCGTATATGGGATACCATGTAATCTCACAATCATATTCACATAAAGTTCCACCAACTTTTCAGTCGCCTCGCTTTGCTTGATCGGTATAAAATGGGCGCTTTTTGTCAATCAGTCAATAATGACCCAGATTCCATCATTCCCTACCTTACTGCGAGGCAGATCAAACACAAAATCCATCGCAACATCATCCCATTTCCATTATGGGATGGGAAGGGATCGAAGATATCCAGCCGGCTTCTGATGTTTTGCTTTCACTATCTGACAGGCGTGACATTGAGCAATGTACTGAATAACATCCTTCTTCATATGTGGCCTCCAAAAATCCTGCTTCAAATCATGGTACATCTTTGTCCAGCCCGTGTGAATTGAATAAGGCGTATTATGCGCCTCATACAAGATATCCTTCGGCAAATTATCAGCATCCGGTACACATAGTCTGCCGTTCAGGAATAATAAGGCATCCTTTTCAACAAAGGTACTCACTTCTCCCCTTCTCAATTTTTTGAAGATACCAATCAAGAAGAGGTCCTGCGATATCGCCTTCCGAATTCTCTCTTTAAGCAAATATTGAATCCGCATCTGAAATAGTTGTGCTTGCTTTTCTTCAGGCGTGAATATTACACAAATCTCCATCTCCTGTAACATGTCCAAAAGTTGCTTATTGTACTGCGGTATCACTGACAACGCAACAATATTCTTTCTGCTCAAGGCATCTACGACTACATTCACCTTGCCAGGATGGTATTGAATATTCAGATCATAATCTTTAATAAATTCCAGCCATCTTCTCTCGAGTAAATTTATTTTCCTTTGATCGAATATATATTTTAAACTCTTATGATCCGTGAATATTTCACATCGAACACCATACAGATAGTGACGCCAAATTTTCAAAGCGAACACAACCGCCGCTAGTTCCAAATCGTGCGCCAGATAGTTCTTTTCAGCTTCCTTTAATTGTCGGGAAGAAAAGACAATCACCTTTTCGCATTGCATCAATACGCAACCTAACCCCTTGTAGGATGCATCGCTATAAATTTGAAAACCATATGAGCCTTCAGGCATCACCAACACAGGAGCAGTCGTTAATCTTTCCTTCAAAACATCGAATGCTTGCTGGCAATTATCTCCCCACGTAAACAAAACGTTCTTTCGCTTTAATTGTGTCAAGGGGAGTGCTAGCTTCGAGAAGTCCTTGACGAATTTCCAATAATAACCCACCAACCCCAAGAAGCTTCATACTTCAGTCACCGATTTTGGTTGGGTCCAATTGATTATTGCTTCAATCTTAGCTTGATCAATAGATAACACTTCCGCATTAATCACGTGGCCCAGAAAAGCCACTTCGTTCAGCTAGAAAGCACACTTTGTGTATTTAGCATAGAACTGATGTTCTATCAGCGTTTGTAAGACAAGACATAGATGTTAGGCATGCTCTTCCTCTGTCTTTGAATAGATCAATATATCATCGATAAACACAATCACGAACTGATCCAGAAATGCCTTAAAAACCCGATTCATCAAGGCCATAAAAGCTGCAGGAGCATTTGTTAGGCCAAAAGGCATAACGACAAATTCAAAATGCCTATACCCAGTACTGAATGCTGTTTTGAAAATATCTCCCTCCAGAAGTCTCAGTTGATGATATCCTGACTGAAGGTCAATTTTAGAGAATATACAGGCGCCCACCAGCTGATCAAATAAATCATCAATACGCGGCAGAGGATATATATTCTTAATTGTTACCTTATTTAGTTCACGATAATCGATGCATAGACGGAGAGAACCATCCTTCTTTTTCACGAATAACACTGGAGCTCCCCAAGGTGAGGTACTCGGTCGGATAAATTTCTTATCAAGCAATTCTTGCAATTGCACTTTCAATTCTGCAAATTCTTTTGACGCCATCTGATACAGAGTCTTTGCCACGGGAGTAGCTCCTTCAGTTACTTTAATTTCAAATTTGACTTCTCTAGCTGGAGGCACACCCGGTAACTCTTCTAGAAATACATCTATGTATTCTCGCACTACGACCACAACCGTATTTTCTTTCTTCTCTTCTTTCACTTCTTTAATCATCACCAAAATGGCCTCACAGCATTTCCGCACCATTTTTCTGGCTTTCATTGTCGAGATCCTAATTTTTGCAACTTCGTCCAGACCCCTGTAGATCATCGAACTTCCATCTGGGCATTTGAATGCTACTTCTTTCATTTTACAATTAATAACGACTTCTCTATCCGATAGCCAGTCCATACCGAGGATGATATAATACTTACCAAGTGGTAGAACTGCAGCTTCTGATTCAATTTGCTTATCATTAAAAGACAACGAGATCACGACTTGCACTTGCGTCATCAAAATCATATTATTCAGTAGCAGCACGTTCGCTGGTTTTGCAATTTGATATGGTCGTGTAGCAATTGTATCAAGAATCGATGATGAAATAAAAGAGTGACTAGCGCCTGTATCAAATAAAACTTTCAGTACTTGATCATGAACATGCAACATACCTGTCACAACAGTATCATCTGCTTTCGCCTCTTGCTGACTGAGATTGAAAGCTCGGGCCTGAATCAACCTCTCATCTCTGGTCCCTTCAGCGGGTGTCGATGCAATCGACTCCCCTTCCTTGGAAGTCCCAATGTGATACATCTTCTGGGTCGGTAAGGCTGGGGCTCCCCTCAAACTTTCATCTTTTTGTAGCTTTGGACAATCTCTTCGACGATGGCCCGGTTGACGACAGTAAAAGCAGGCTCCGGTCAAGCATTCCCCTTTGTGCATCTTTCCACACTTGACGCACTTTGTCGACGTTGATTGGGACACTTTGGTGCTCACTGTCGATGTTGCTTGTTGTTGTTTCTTCTTTTTCCACGGGGCTTCACCTATTCTGCCCGATTTATCTTGGCTAGCACCCTCTTTGAACCTCTTTCTCATCTTCATTCTCCTCTGTCTCTTTTCACTGTCCAGCTCGACTAATCGAGACTTCTCCACCAACAACATATATAATCTGTAATATCAAACGGAACCACTGAAGCGCGAATATCATCCCGCAACCTTTCCTGGATCCGTAAACATGGAGCTTCCTCTGTTGTCACTGCGGACTCTGCATAATATGCTAAGCTGGAGAATTCTGCTTCGTATTGCAGGACAGAGCGATTTCCTTGCACTAAGCGCAAAAACTTCTCCTGCAGTTGTCTCTTTTCTGTCTGCGACACGAACCATTTTGTAAACTCGCGAACAAACTCTATCCAAGTCACGTTCGCCAAACCTCGAGTCTGAAATTTTACTTTCATTAAATTCACCCACCATCGCTTAGCCTCTCCCTCCAGAAGGAAAATAACCAATTCCACTTTCCTCTCTGCTGGTCACCGCATAATATCAAATATCGTCTCAATCCGTAAAATCTAGACTTCCGTCTCGATCGGGGACAAACCACCGTGAAAAGTCGGCGGTTTCAATTATAGGAACTGCTTCATATCAATATCAATCAAGCGAGGCTGCTGAGGTTCCACAAATGCTGGAAGAGGCACAGCTGGCACAACCGAGGGTTCGACAGGAGGAGGCACAGCTGGAGGGGTGTCCCGAACCAGCCTAATTGCTTCGGCGGTGGCTTAAGAAATATCAGCGATATGCACTAAGGAAGACTGTTGCCCACTCACACTTCCCTCAGACCTGGAGTCCCTGGAGACATCAGGTTCATTAAGAGTCTCGCACATCCTGCAGCTCGAATACACTTGACATATTTCCTGAGGATAGACATGGAACAATTCAGTATATTTCTATATTCGAATCTCATCGCTGTGAATTATGTTTCATTCTGGTACTTTCTGCTTTACACACACCCCAAGAAACCTTCCTCTGATACCTAGGGGTGCAAGTTGAGTCGAGCCGGCTTAAAAGCTCGATGAGCTAGCTCGAAAAAAGCTCGACTCGAGCTCGAGCCTGCTTTCGAGCCGAGCTCGAGCCTAGTTAGCCTTGTTCACGAGCTCGTGAGCCGGCTCGCGAGCTTTTTTTAAAATCAAATATTATATTTTATTATTAATTAATAATATATAACTATAATATAACTATATTATAAATATATAATATTACCTGTACTATTAAATATTATATTATATTATTAATTTTTATTAGTATATAATATTATTATTTCTGTCATTCAGTGTTAAGAATTAAGATGAGCATCGCCGGCCCCCGATATTTTCCTTGTTCTCTCGTTTTCCGTGGGAGCATCGCTTAGGGTTTCCAAATTCCCAGTTCCCGCCGCTCCTCTGCTTCGCTGCTCCTCACCAGTCGCCACTCGCCAGTCACCAGAGCACCGCCGGGCGTCGTCTCCTCTCTTTGTCGGTACTCGGTCGCCTACTCACATGGGGATAAGCCCTTAGGTATGTGACTCGTGGCTAGTTGGCTACATTCCTTATTTTTCCTCAAGTAATCCTTTGATTTCCGCCGCCGTTTGTTCTATTTCATCTTCCTCTTCATTTCGATTGATTTTTTAGGGTATTTTTTGTAGCCATTTAGTCAGATACGTTTCGAATGCAAAGGAACTAGGGATTTCAATTTTGAACCTGACATTTGAGTAAGTTGCATGTTGGACTCTCTGCATCTTTTTTTTGTGTTTGATTTTTCTGCATTTCTATTTTGAACCTTGCTTGAGCATTTGAGTAAGTTGCATGTTTTTTTGACCGGTTAGATATGTAATGAATTTACTTCTCCATAATAATTGTAGTCGTTCAGTCAGATACTCAGATCCCTTCGGTCTTCGTTGAAGGACGTTGATCTTGTTCATTTTAGGTGAGTGATCTAATTTCTTCTCCCATCTTCTTAATTTCTTTTTTAGGGTTTGCAACCTCTAATATTACTTTCTGTTAATATAATGTTTAGTTGTTTCTAAATGCTAAATACAACAACATTGTTTCAGTTTTTCAAAGTTTAATTTTTATGTGTATTTGGTATGTTTCTAAAATCACATCATTACTAGCATTGTTTCAGTTTTTCAAGTTTATTTTTTGTGATTGTTTTAAATTATTGTAGATGTGGACTCTGTCGGTGATTCTACTAGTCCGATTATGCTGTCCAACGAGGAAACAATCAAAAAGGTAATTGGTGATATGGATTCAATTGTGAATGAAGTGCAAAACAAAGCTAGTAATGATACTCTTGAGACAAGTACTAAAGTTAAGGACGATAATGAAGACCTACAAAAAGCAAAAAGGTTGAAAAAGTCTTCGATTTGGTTAGAATTTACGGAAGACAAGGATAAAGATGGCTTAGTAAGGATTTCCTGCAATCATTGTAGAAAGAGTTTCGCCAAATCCAAAACTACTCCAACAACTCAATTTCACAGGCATCTCCAGAATTGTGCTGCACATCGTAAAGCAAAGGCTGAGAAGGAGAGATCATCACATACGCATACACAACTTGGTTTTGTGTCATCTACTGTTGATCCTCTTCGTTCCCTGCATTACAAGATGGGAAAGTTGACACGGAAGTCATGAAAGAGTTCATTGCTATCTGGATTTTGATGCATGAGCACCCGTTCTCTATTGTGGAGGAAGAAGGTTTTAACTTGATGCAAAGACGAGGAATACCAGAGTGGAAGAGCATTTCGCGGACAACAACGACCACTTATTGTGTGAATGTGTACGAGATGGAGAAAAAGAAGTTGAAAACGTTGTTGAAAAATGTGTCTAAAATTAGCCTCACTGCAGATTGTTGGAAATCAAAAAAATCAAAGAATCGAATATATGGTAATAACTGGTCATTGGATTGATCAGAATTGGAAGCTACAAAAACGTGTCCTCAATTATGTTCACATTCCACCCCCTCGACGAGGACTTGAAATTGCAGATGCTATATGACGGTGTTTGAAAGATTGGGACATTGAAAGTAAGATTCAAACAATGTCTGTTGATAATGCATCTGCTAATGATGCGGCCATTGAGAATTTGAAGATTTATATTAGAAGCACCAAAAAATTACTTTGTGATGGAAAATTGTTCCATGTTAGATGTTGTGCACATATTCTAAATCTCATAGCACGAGATGGTATCTCAGAAATTAAAGACATTGTTAATGTTATTCGTGATAGTGTCGAGTATATTCGAAGATCGGATGCCCGACTTAAAATATTTTCTGAGATTGTTGAGCAGTTAAATCTACCAGAAAGAAAGCTAGTTGATGATTGTCGGACAAGGTGGAACTCCACGTATGAGATGCTGGCAGCTGCATGTAAATTCAAAGATGTATTTCCCAGGTTTGCCGAGCGAGATACACATTATGATAGTTGCCCATCTGAGGAAGATTGGGTCAAAATTGAGAAAGTATGCTCGGTGTTGGAGGTTTTTTGGACTGCGACTCACATTATCTCTGGAAGTGAGTATCCAACCTCAAATTTATTTCTTAATGAGGTCAGTAGAGTTAAAGTTTTGTTAGATAAAAAATCATTGGACAATGATTTTTTTATTCATAACATGGTTGAGAAAATGAAACTAAAGTTCGACAAATATTGGGGTTCTTCTAATTTGTTAATGTCTGTTGCGGCCGTTTTGGATCCACGGTGCAAAATGCGAGCGCTTGAGTTCTTTTTTCCTAAACTATATTCTGTCCAAAGAGCCGAGTTAGAAATTAGCCTTGTTAAGGTCACCTTGCAAAAACTTTATGCAGAGTATGTGGAAAACCATATGGTCGAAGGTGAGGTGAGTGGAGAAAATGAAGGAAATAAACACTCTAATAGGCATGTTCAAACTCAATCTGATTGGTCTGAGTATTTTGATTATGTGAAATCCGTTGAATCGATTCAGCCACAAAAATCCGAACTGGACATATACCTTGAAGAAAATTGTTACATGATTGAGAAAGATCTAAGCAGAAGTGAAAAAAATTTGATGTTTTGAAATGGTGGAGAGTTCATGCTCTAAAGTACAAAATATTATCGACATTGGCAAATGATATTTTAGCAATACCTATTACCTCGGTTGCTTCAGAAGCTACATTTAGTGCTGGTAGTAGAGTCATTGATAAATATCGTGCATCATTAAAGACGGATACAGTTCAAGTTTTGATGTGCGGAGGTGATTGGGTGCGAAAACGTTTTGGAGTTAAAAAGAAGACCAAGGTAAATTTACATGATTATGATTTTTTTTTTTTAAAAAAAGTACATCTCAATCATTTTTAAAAATCTACATTTTGAATTGCAGAGCGAGAAGAAAGCGGTGCAAGTTCTTCTTACGATTGATGATGACACGTTGAAAGGATAATGGAATAAACGAATAACTAAGGATCTATTTTCAACCCTCAATATGGAATGTTGGGTTGTTATTTTGTGTTCTGCAAGTTGGATGATTGGTCATGCATGGCTTTTGATCAAATTTCACGTTTTCTTGTCACGTTTTATTCTGTGCACTGTCGTTTTATTTTATTAAATTAAATAGAGACCCTGTTGGTTATGATTGTATGCATTCAACATGTATAATTTACAGGTTTATAGTCTTCTGCAATCTGCTATAAACCCCATTGGTTTATGATTGTGCTGCATGGAAATGTATTCAACATGTATGATTACTCCAGGTTTATAGTCTTCTTCTGCTATAATGTACATGGTGTATGCATTCAAATGTATGCATTCAACATGTATGATTTCAGCAAAAATGAGACTATAAGCAGGATTTATACCTACTTGTTATCTCATCTCTGCACTATACCAACCCGTCAGAAAGAAATTGATTGGAAAAGTCTTGATCTTATTCAAGGTCCTCCATTATAGACTTGGCTATTTTCCAGCTTATCATCCAGAGAGACTTGATTTCCTTGTCATTATTATCCAATCTAGCAGTAGCAACTACCATGACAAACTAACTAGTTATTTAAGCATTTACATGATACATGTTTTCCATGACAACATCCAACTTGGCTGACATGCATTTCGATTTATGAACATTAAGTAGTGACCAGTAGTATGTTTGTTGGAATATAGCCAGAGGCCTCTTCTTATTGCTGGGAGCAAAGGAACTAGGGATTTCGATTTTTGAACATTAAGTTGTGGCTAGTAGTTTGTTTGTTCAGAGGTTGAAATTATTTTTTATTTTGCTAACTTTGTGTGGAAACATTTTAGGATATAAAATAAAATAGATTACAGGCAATAAACTTTAGGAATTCTGTTAATTAGAACAGGTATCTGCTGCTAATCTTGCTTGGCTGCAGAGTGTGATGACGGAGTTTTTAAAGAGGTTTTTTGGACATTGTTGTGATTGAGTATTTTACTTAGCATAGACCACATTCAACTTCATTAATGCTAATTTTTATAATGAAAACATAGCTAAAGTCAAAATTTTTAATGGGAACATAGCATAGACCACGTCGAGCTCGCCGAACTCGTTTGCAGGCCTACTGATACCACTTAATTGTAACGACCCAAAATCCGCTACAATTTAATTATTCATTTCGAGTAGATTTCTCATAAGTATATGCACAACGATTATAATAAAAGAAATGTGTACCCGGTGAAAACATAAAACCACATCTCACTATTATATAGAATATACATACTGGCCCACGAAAGTACTAGTACAAGAGTGTCTATATGGATCAAACACCTAAAACATGTACAAAAAGTAGACACACATGCTAACCCGTGGAGGAGCCACGTTTTTGACTGGTCCTCTATCTGCATCTGCCTGAGTCCGTCTAGCGGGGTCTGGTACGCAGGTGCTCGGTTCCTATAAAATAAATTAGGAACCAATTAGTTTTGAAAACTAAGTGAATTCCTTACCCTTACCTGTAGCTTCGCACTGCAAGCAAACAAGAGAGTCAACAACAATCAAATCTATATAAGTATGATCATGGTTTTAAGCTAGGAAACAAGTATAATCAACAATTTTATATCTGCAACAAATCATATTTCGTTCATTTTATATCAAAGTTCGTTCATTCGTGATTCCGTTCTCAAAATGCCGAGGGTCATTCAATTTCTTAAACATTTGGGTCTGACGACCCTTCATATTTGATATCCTCTTTAGGGTGCTCACACGCGCAGCAGGCTTCAACGCCTTCTAAATTAATGGATTCATATTCTGTAGGAGTTCGACCCCTCCTACGAGGTGTGAGAGTTCTACCTCTCTCACGAGTTGTAGGAGTCTGAAGCATCCCCCTACCAGGACGACCCTTAGCATTTTGATGCGTCGACGCATTCTCAATTTCATTTATTTCATTTCTGAATCATTTTCTTCAGTTTATTTCAATTCGTTCAATTC
This sequence comes from Platanthera guangdongensis, assembly GCA_039583875.1. Lineage (NCBI taxonomy): Eukaryota > Viridiplantae > Streptophyta > Magnoliopsida > Asparagales > Orchidaceae > Platanthera > Platanthera guangdongensis. Next base: position 129,758,922 of record CM077149.1, read on the forward strand.
AAAACTAGAATTTATTTATCTTTGGTTCCGTCAGAGTTCTATCGTCCACTAAGCCACGTTAGTGTGTTCAGCGATTTATAGTTTCAATGATATCAAATATTTCAAAAATAACTAGAGTATCAGTGCATAAAAGAAACGGTAAGGACTCACCCCAATTTTTCCTTTGCCCTTGTCCCTCGTAGGATTCTCGTCGCGTCTATCGCCGGACGCCATCTTCTATAGTATCAATAAATCATTTACTTTAGAGTTGCGTTATAAATAATTACGGGCAGACTCCTACGACGGTCATAACTACGACCTCTAGGAGTTGTCTAGGGAAGGATTAACGCGGATGACTCAAAATGAAGGCGCATCATGCAATCAACAAAGGTTTCGTATGCCACCAGAAATAATTCAATTTGCTCCTACAGACAGCCGCAAGGGTTCCCACAATGGCAACGTCAAGGGCTGCGAATAACAACTTAATTAAAGTGTAAATTCCATCTCAGACAGCCGCCATCAACAACAATCGGCCAGCACACACACAACCCCCAACAACAACAGCAGTCAGGCCAGCACAAACACAACCCCCAAGAACAGCAGCAGCCGGCCATCACAACCACAACCCCCAAAACAACAGCAGCCGACCAGTCCTTACAAGGAAAGAAAGACAAACAAAACTCCAAATCTGAAACTCTAATGATTTGATTCTCAAATTGCTTCAAAATCATTGATTAGGGCACAAAAACTGTATAGGAACATGTCATATGCTTTTCATGACATAAAACTCCAAAAATCTTAAACATAGGTTTCAAGCCCTCTTCCAATCTATACCATAACTTCATACAAGAAGAGAGAAGATTGAAGAAAAAGAGATTACCTTCATAAAGAAGAAGAAATCGTGTGAAACAGAGGAGATTTGAGGCGGCTAGAGTGATTGGCGCGGGCGGCTTCCATCAGTTCATTCCGTCGAGAATGAAGAAGAACGAATACATCATAGTGTTATATCACATAATAAAAAAACTCCACCGCTGAACCCAGGTAGCCAGTCACAGCACTGGTATATCCGATTTCAAACAGTGCACAGTAACAGCCAAACCCACACACACCCAGCCGGTCACCATCTTATGCCAAACATAAACCCCAATCCAAACCAAGCCCAAGTTCAAATCCGGCCAACTCAAGCTAAGCCATTCAAAATTAAATGAAAACGAAACTACTGTCGCAAAATCAAACAAAAAATCTGAACATCAAAATTAATGTGCGACGTCGAATCAACACTGAAATCTATTTTTTCATCATCGAGGATTATTTACATAAATTTTTATTTATATATATTACGAAAATATGTTTATAAATTCGGGTCTTACAGATTCGTCATCTGGTGAAGACCTGTAAGTGTTGGCTTCACCCTAAAGGAATTCTCAGGGCCCTTTGGGCGGAGGGAATGGTCTGCAGAGCTTATGTCATCAACCAAATGCCCTTGAGTCCAAACAACACAAAGTATCCACATAAGCTTATGTTCAAGAAGAAGCTCAGCATATCACACCTTCTAGTGATTGGATCCACCTGCTACATGCACGTCCCATACACTCTCAGGATGAAGCTGGATGTGAAGTCAAGGAAGCTTGTCTTTATTGGCTACAACAAGCGGAAGAAGGTATGGAAGTGCATGGACCCTGAGACAAGGAAGTCTGGCATCTCAAGGGATGTGGTATTCAATGATCTAACATCGTACCAGAGTAGTTACTTTGTAGAACTACATGAAAGCAGGGTGGGCGGAAGACAAGAAGTAGTTGATAGTTATCTTATAATGGAGCTGTCTGTGAGTCCAGGAGCTCCGGTTTTGTCAAGCTCAGGGGCAGGTGCTTCTAGTTTTGGAAGTAGGGAGAGCGATGCTCCTAGTGTGCCCGAGGGAAGAGCTAATGTAGAATAAATAGCTGGTGTAGTGGATCATGGTCAAACCTTGCGGAGGTTGAAGATGACCATTATACTACTAGCTTGGTACAGAGATGGGAACATATTGAGCTTTGTCTCATATTTATTTGCAGTCCCTTTGGATGAGCGGGAGCCGTCATGCTATGAGAACTCAACTGAGATTAAAGAGTGGGAAGATACGATAAATGAGACGATGACCGCACTTAGGAAGATAAATGAGACTTGAGATCTTGTGCCCAAAGTTGATGACATAACTCCTGTTACTTGTAAGTGAGTGTATAAACTCAAGAAAAAGGCAGACGACAGTATCGAGCGATACAAGACTCGCCTTGTAACTCGGGGGGGGGGGATTCTCTTAGTAATATGGAGAAGACTACAAGGAGACGTTCAGTCCTGCAGACAAGATGACTTCAGTACGAGTGGTGATTGTCTTGACGACTTATCGAGGTTGGAAGATTTGACAGCTCGACGTAAAGAATATTTTTCATTACGGGGAGATTGACAAGGATATATTCATGGTTCAGCCACCCGGTTATGTGTCTGAAGATCATCCAGGACACGTCTGTAAGCTCAAGAAGACCTTCTATGGTTTAAAGTAGGCACCTCAGGCATGGTACATGAAGATAGCAAAATACCTCTAGTTCTGCTGATATTTTGCCCATAATTCAGATTAAGCATGTTCATAAAGAAGGGGGGAGCTTTAGGTCTTGGTGCTGTTGTACGTTGACGATATGATCATCACGGGGAACTCAGAAGAGTAGTTAGCTAGGCTCAGGGTAGAACTAGCTATCTGGTTCGAGATGAAGGATCTTGGGGAGCTCCGTCATTTCATTGGTCTCGAAGTGGAGAGGAAAAAGAGTAGTGTGTTTGTTTCTTAGAAAGAGTATGCGGAGGGGATCATGAAGCGATTCGACATGCGGGAGGGAAAGAGCGTCTCTACTCCACTAGAAGTCAGTCTGAAGCTTCGACGTGATGAGAAAAGGATTCTTCCAGATCCCTTGGTCTTCTGAGCTCTAGTTGGGAGTCTGATATACCTGACGATTACGAGGCTGAATATTGCTTATGTTATGGGCCGAGTAAGTCAGTATATACAGGAGTCGCAGATGCTTCATCTAGTGGCGACAAAGAATATTTTGAAATATGTAAAGTCCACCTCAGATATGAGTCTCTTTTATGAGAGGGACACAAGCTTCAACCTGCACGATTATACATATGCTAATTGTGGGAGAGATAACGACGATCAAAAGTCAACATCTAGTTACATCTTTATATGCGGATCGACAACTATTTCATGATGGAGCAAGAAGCAGGACTTTGTGTTTGCCTCCACTACTGAAGTAGAATAAAAGATGTCGGCCTTGGCAGCTCAGGAGGCCATATGGTTTCAAAGGTTAGTGGAGTACATCCATGAGGAGGTGCAAGGTCTTACTCTGCTACGCAGTGACAACGGGATTGCTCTCAAGCTGGTTACAAATCAAGTTTGTCACGTGCAGACAAAGTACATCGAGATCGAGCATCACTTCATTCGGGAGAAGGTGTCGGAGGGATCTCTGATGGTGGAATATGTGTAGAGCCAGGTTAATGTCGCAGACATCTTCATAAATTCGCTATCGAAGAGACCGTTTGTGCGGTTGCGGGGACTGCTTGGGCAGATTTTCACTTCCACTTCAAGGGGCAGTGTTGAAAATATTGAAGTGGAAGTGAGCGGTCTGAGGTGTGCAGACCGCACAAACCGTGGAGGTCGCATGGGTAGCGCAACTAGGCTCTGGCAAACTGGTCCGTTCTTTGGCCATTCTTCTCTTGTAGTTTGTCTCAGTAAGCTCTCTGGGATGTTAACTGTACAGTTAGTTTTACCTAATCACAGACTGCGCGGTATGAATTGGGAGACCGCGGAGACCGACAGATCGACGTTGGTGCAGTTAGACTTCTAGTAACGTGTCTATTAGCTTATCTGCTTAAGTCCCCGCGGACTGAAGTTGTCGTCCGCTTATCTGTGGTGTTAACCACGCGTGGTCTGGTATTGGCACTATCTTGGGCGGAGTTTGTGCCACGTCACTGGTGGTTACTCTATCCCCCTGTGTGGTGATGGTGTCTGTTTGCTCGCCAATAAATAGGGGCGCTGTCCTCGTCATAAATAACGAAAACTGTAATAACTATAGTTTGGGTTATGTATAACTCGTAATTCGTCGAGACCAAAGACGACCGAGGAGGGCCTAGAAGACCTTGTTGGATCGTGTGACCAACCTTAGAGGGGGGGGGGTGAGTAAGGTTTTACGAGTTAATTAAAAATTCAAATTATTTTGGTCTAGAAAAAATAATTCTGGAAGCTGCCACAGGGCACTAGCTTGCCAACGCACGACGGTAGGTCACAGACCTCGTTTTCCTAAACAAATTTCTCCTTGGAGAAGCACACACCCTTCAGAGAGCTACCGACAAACAATCACAATGTCACATGCAGAATGAAGAACAATAAATAATTTTTATTCAAACATAATTAAAAATGGTTTACAATTACAAATACTGAATCTCCATGACGTCGGAGATCGGAGGCGGTGAAAATCAAGAATCTTTTAGTTTTCTATACCGACCCACCTCCCGGACCGGTTGACTTTCTTTCTTTCCCTCCAAGAAAGGTCCTCGAGCCGACTCTTCACCTTCACATAAGGAAGTGTCTTAGAGCCCTACTAGATCACCCGATCTAGACGTCCCTTCCCCTGGGACAATTTCTCACGGAATCCTCCCCAGATTCCGACGACCTTCACCGGTCAATTTTCCTCAGGTCAAGATCCCCGATCTAGACGTCTCTTACCTGGACGATTTCTCACGAAACCCTTCCCAGATTTCGACAACCCTCCGGTTGATTTCCCACCACACAAACAACTAGAAAATAAAAGAGTTTAGAGTAAAATACAAGAATAAGAGAAAACTCCCCTCTAATTAGAACCCTTGATGTTGATGATGATTTGCTTGCAAAGGTTCAATCTTTGTGGCTTGAGAGTATTCTTATTCGATGTTCTTCAGATTCGTGAAGGTGTGCGCTTGATGAGAGTTTTTCGTAGCGACGATCCTTCACGTGAATATTGGGACGAAAGCTTCTTAAACATTATGTTGGTAGCCTTCAATTCTTGTGCATGAATTCCTTTCGATCTCCTATGAAGAACTCTCCTCCTCGATGAGTTGGGATGACCCATTCCTTCCCTTTAGACGGCTAGGGAGAACTACTCTTTCAAATTTCGTGAAAAATCATCGCCAGAAACTTAATTTCGGGTTATTTTAAATAGAGAGAGATGTGCAGGAAGCTACTGGGCGACGATAGCTTTGGCGATAGCTCCAGCTTTAGCTCGCAGAGAACAAAATTCTTCCTTTTCTTCTTTTCAATTCCGTGGATTTTGCCTTCATCCTTAGAAATAGGTTATTCCTCATGAAAATAAAATATATCCTTGCTTTCCCATTGATATTTGATGCACCAACTAACTTCTCAATCAAATTATGATATATTTGGTGTTTCCTGATACCGTAAGAGCTCTTTCCTTTTCTGCTCCTTAATCAGTTGAATAGTCATTTTAAATTAAGCTACCGCCAGCGGTAGAGCTAGCGCCTGATGGTTGGTTGATGCGCGCGAAAGTGACAGTTGTCCAACATATTTGTAAAAGTATCACAGAAAATATTCTTTCCTCTTTTTAATTTTATCACGGCAAGGTACCAAGCTATCGCTCGGTGGTAGCTCTGTCTCGAAGCTCGTTGAGTGAGCCAGCGCAGCGTGTACCAAGCTATCGCTCGGCGGTAGCTTTGTCTTGACGCCTCCGACTCGACGCTCGTTGAGTGAGCTAGCGCTGCACGGTACCAGGCTATCGCTCTGCGATAGCTCTATCTCGATGCCTCTATCTCGACGAGCGTTGAGTGAGCTAGCGCGGGCGGTAGACCGGGAGCGACACAGTAGGAACCCGATCGCCATGTCAATTTAATTCAGGCTACCGCCCGACGGTAATGGCTACCACGCGACGGTAGGTGACAAAACATGATTCTTTCATTCTTCACACCTGTAAACTTGCACACTATAAACACACAACAAACGTGATCAAATATACTCTGAGATTTGTTATTCTCAAACCAAGAGATGCGGAACGCATGTTCCAACAAACTCCTCCTTTTGATAATAATAAATCTTCTATGAAGAAATACTGCATAATAGTGTTTGTGTTTATTGTAAATGATAAGCGATAAATGACAAACATTCAATGCGTACTCTCCCTAGATAGATACAACTCCTACATGGACTCTTCCTAGTTGAGGTATTTCTTCAAAATCATTCTCCCCCTCTTGGTATTATCAAAAAAGGGTGGGATTGAGTGTATTAGCGAGTAGAGCTTTTCTATGATACCATGAGTTGATTACTATAAGTTGCCACTTGTAAAAAAACATGTTATGCTTGTTAAGATAAGTATCATGATCGGACATAAGTAAATTATTAACATCCTATGATTACTCCATCTACATAGATGCTTTCTATAAAAAATCAATTTACTGCCCCCCTGAATTAAGAAATTGATGCACAATATTTTCCCCCTTTTTAGTAGAATAGAAGGAGGGTGGAGGTGAGTATATGCACTGAGAATTAAAAAAAGGTCTATGTTAGAGAAGAAAAAATAGGATGCAATGAGTAAGATCATAGATAACTCACTGCCACTTATTGGGCAAAATGTATGCATGATTGAATAAAAATAGAAAAATAACATTTTAAGTACATAATACCACTTAGTACTCGTAGTTTACCACTTGTTGAGAGAGTAAATATTCATGATTAAACACAAGTAGTACACATAAAAATATGTTAAGCACTCTTTAAATAAACATCATCTTTTTTTTTGGAAAATATGATCATATTAAGGATATGGAATTTAAAGCCTAATAAGAAGATGTTTTCAATTCAATTTAAATCAAAGAGACGTTATTTCATTGAAATTTTTGCAAGCATGGTTTCAAAATATCAAAGAGAGATACAAACCACAATATGAGCTAATTTGTATTTCAAGTAAAAATAAACATTATAATTGTTGAAGCCAAATTTGACATCTGTGGAGTTCGGGGTCCCAAAAGAGGGGTGACCGCGCACCTACTACCCTCAAGCGAACGATCTAGGCATAAGATTAGGAACACAAGGGACAGACCCAAGGTCTCAGCGTGGAGGACCCACCGCATACCCGGAAGACTAACAAACTCTTCCCCTCCCAAGCCAAAGGCTGAGCTAAGACACCTTCGGAGGGCGCTCTTGGCCGACCGGAACATCTAAGGAGGGTCTCGAGACCAACTCTCTCCTATCCAGATGTGTCTCCTTGGGTCTACACAAAATACTGCTCACCCGCCCTAATGATGGCGCAAACTCGCAGAGCAACTCCACGACACGCTGCCCAAAATGGGCCACGAACAGCGTAATTCCGCTACACTAACAGGCTGTCAACAGGCCATGAGGGGCTTCCCGGCAACTATACATCGGGCCCCCACGGGGCGAGCGGTTCTCGAGAACACCGCCCGCCTAATACGAAGAAGAAAGCTACACATCCTCAGAGCATCACAGATATTAAAAGAATATTACAGGAATATGAATTCCATACTTCGGCACGCAGGCCGGCAATATAAACAAAAAAAAGGCCTTCGAGGGCCGGCACGAGCTTGGGCTTAAGCCCGCTACTCCCCGCCTGGTACTGCAACACCTGTACGTCAACGTCTCGACAAGCGGCGGTCAACTAAACGGCAGTTGGTCAACATAAGCTGGCTGAACATATTGCGCATACCCCTTTTTCGGGGCTATGGTGCGCATTCCCTGCAAATGGAAAATATACAACATCCTCGGAGTCTTCTCCGGGATCCCCAGAACATCACCAATCCGGCTCACACGTCCGGATGGGCTTCACACAGCATGCCTAAACCCGTACTCACGCTTCCGGGTGCTAACACAGTTAATTGCGGGGACGTACACGTCAACCCGTCGGAGAGCTCACTTCCTCCACCTGTTGGTGGAGAGGGGCTTCTATGAAAATATGGAAACTGAGGGCTTCACCTGCCCAAGTAGAAATTTCGTTACCCTTGACGCGTGTTTGGCGGGGCCGCAACCGCGCTCATTGCCCGAGGCTCCACGTCTAGCATCCGCAGTGGTTGTCCGTGCCCGAATCCGACCACCATGGGAGAGTTGAAAGCTCCGAATGATTTTCCCCTCCATGCCCGAGCCTCTCCATGGCCGACCGTGCTCCAAGTGGCCGGCCGCTGCTGTACGAGGCCGATCCCGGCCCCAAGTAACATCGAGGAAGCCGATCCCGGCCTCCACAACTTCAGGCGGCGTCAGGGAAGCTGATCCCGACTGGCCTAGCTCCAAACGGCGCCGGGAGAGGAGCTCCCGGTCGACCTAGCTGTAGGCGGCGCCGGGAGAGGAGCTCCCGGCCGATCTTGCTGTAGGCGGCGCCGGGAGAGGAGCTCCCGGCCGGCCTCGCTGTAGGCGGCGCCGGGAGAGGAGCTCCCGGCCGGCCTCGCTGTAGGCGGCGCCGGGAGAGGAGCTCCCGGTCGGCCTTGCTTCACCGTAGGCGGCGGCGTCGAAGAGAGAGAGAGAGACGGGGTGGGGGTTGCTGCTCCGGGCCGACGGGAGAGAGGGAGGGCCGGCCGGCCTTGCTTAGGCGGTGGCCGAGGAGAGAGAGGGGGCGGGCGGCCTGCTCCTGGCCGAAAGAGAGAGAGAGGGAGACGGGCGGTGCTGCTTCTCCTCTAGCCGACGAGAGAGAGAGAGAGAGAGGGCGGGGCGGGGTTCTTTTGCTCTAGCCGATGAGAGAGGGAGAGACTGGCGGCCGGATTGCGCTCCAGGCCGAACCCTAGCCAGGAAATCCTACTCCACCTCCTGCTTCCATCTCCCTTTTTTTATTTCCTCCTTTGTTTTTTCTCTGCCTCGCCCGTACCCGAGCCCACCCCCCCAGCCTCCCTCTTCTTTTTTTTATTTGCCTCTTTCCTTCTTTTTCCGGCTGTACCCCCCTATCATGAGCCCACATGCTATTTTTATTGCTTCCCAGGCTTTTTTCCTGTACCGCCCATCCATCCCCCTCCTCTTTCTTTTTTCATCCCTCATGCATATATAATCTTATATATATATATAATATATATATATATATATTATAATATTAAATATATACATAAATAAATATATATATATATATGTTTAAAGTCTATACAAATAGAACCTCTGCACGCATGCACGAGGACCCGCATGAGCTCGAACGAGGCTGCACCAAAACGTCGCTCATAACATGTCCCGAGCGCGCCACTTGGGGAGGATCCCACTCGGCCGGATATGGGGCTGTACAATAATGGTCATGTTTTGATATCTAGTGCATTTACTTATGATTTTAGAGAATAGTATAAGTATGCATTAAAATCCAATTCTCATGAGTAGAAGTTTTATGAGAAATAATTATGTGTACAAATAGTATTTTGATAAAGTATACAAGTGAATTGATCAAAATACATAACATATATAATGAACAAACATAACATTAAAATATAAAAATAATATTACTTCCACTATTTTTCAATGCACATGAGTAAGAAGTACAACTACCAAGGTGTTCTACACACATAATGCTTATTAAGACTTATCAGAGAGTAGAATAGTGCTTGGGGGGATCACATGTATGCCTTTAGTAGTATTGATTTTATTTTTATGATCTGGTGTACTAACAGAAATGATGAATATTTTGTTTGCTACAAAACACTTTACAATTCTTTTTCTAATGTGCTCAACCTCACAATGCTCATTAAGACTTATCAAGAGGGTGGGTAGTTTTTGGTGGAGTTTTTCTTGTTTATTTTTATTTGATTTTTATTTCAGTGACAAAGGACTCCAAACTCACTTGTTACGGAAACAATAACAATATTTTTTTAAAGATACCTTTCTCTAATATATAAGTGCATGAAAAAACAAAGGATTGAAATTATCAATTCAGTGTAGTGTAGACAATTTATTTATGTATTTTAAATATTATATTATTACACTACATAATCATGCAAGTATAAGATTAAAATCACTTGTAGGTTATCAAAATATGTGAGTGAACAAAATCATTATCAAATATAAAACATTACTCATACTTAGAGGCATACTAAGCAATCCTACATATGTTTTGTATATTCAATTTCATTGACCATAATAAGATAATATTCAAGACATGACATAAACAAAACAATATTTTAAGAAACTTGACAGTTAAATCAAACAATGTATTTAATCTCTAATTGATATAATTTATTCATCCTTGATGTTGACAACGACAATGAATAATAAGTAGTTTTTATAGTAATTTTTTTTAATTTTTAATAAAAATACCAAACAATAAACACACAAAGAGATATATAATGTTTTTGTTCTTTTAAATCATTTTATAATTAAATATATAAAAATACTTGTATTTTTTTAATAACATGAAAGCTGAAAGAGATATATGATGCAAACACAAGATAACATGATAGAATATTGTGCATGAGTATAATGTACATGATAGGTGAAATAATGTTCATTAGATGTATATGTGAATCATAAGTATGCCCAAGAATCAAATACTCAAGCTATATGTCTACACCTAGCCCCGTACTAAGTGACGGATGAGCATGAGGAGCTGCATAAATGTCGTAGGGTGGGGTATTACACTCATGTGTATACAGAAGAATCTGCTCAACCTAACACTCTTCCACTCAGTGCCACACAAGGATCCACTGGAACCCTCACCGGTTAAGGACAAGACTTGGTTTATAGGTTTTTAAAGCACACACACCTACGTCCCCGCTATCGTGAGACACACATAATGGGTGAATGATCGCATGCATACTAAGACAACATGATAGAATTATGATAGAAGGTAAATTATGGCCACTTAGCAATCATATGACTTTTATTCCAATTTATTCAGTTAGATTGATTTATCATTAATCTTAATACAAGAAAGTCACATAACAAAAATATATGTAAAGTGTTCATGACATGTTGGTTTAAGAAAAAAATACAAAAGCAAAAAACAAAAGCAAAACCAAAATACAAAAAAAAGAAAAAACATTATGCATATCGTGAACTAGATTATTGAGTAATTTTGGTTTGGTTAGTTTCCACTTCATGCAAAAAGTGGATACTAGTAGATAAGTGATTTAGGTATTCAAATGGAGTCAGGAGTGACGGTTCCTTTGGGTACCCAAACATAGTGTGATAAACCATGTGGAGATATTGATGAATGTGCCCTTTCGAGTCGAATAAGTGCGTCATTTTTAAGGATGAGGCTCCATTTATACTTTGGTTGAATATTCTTTTTATGTAACAAATTTCCATAATCATTAATTCGAGACTTATAATAATAGTGACTTTTGAAATTATTATTTGTAGGAAATTTGCTGACATTTACTTTAACATTAGGAGAAGTTGAATGCGAATTAAAAATTCTACTATGTGTATGTCTTATGAAATTTGAAACATACCCTACATATCTTTGAAGATAAACTAGACATAAATGATTTTTTATTATTTGAATTTTTATACACAAATAATTTTAATGATTCTAGTTTACGAGATAAAACAACATTTTCATTAATCAATTTTTCATTTCGCTATTTGGAAATATTTAGATCTTTTTCAAAAATCTGGAGTTTATCTTTAAATTTTTTGCAATCAAAACAAGTTATAATATTTTCAACTACAGAGCTAGAGGAAGAACATAAAACATCAAGCTTCGGTTCTACATTTAGTTGTGTTTTTAAATTTTTATTTTCTAAAAGCAGTTTTGAATTACTATTTTCAATATCTTAATTCTACGTCAAACAGTTTCCAGCACATGCAATATAGAGATAGCTAGAATTACAAGTAAAAAGGGAATCTGATTTCCTTACAATGCTCTTGGATGAGGCAAGATTGGAGCATAAAGTTTCTTTGAATTCTTCATGTGTTTCCTCATCCATAGTTAAGATTTCATCTTCCTTTTCCCTTGATGTGGTTGCATAAAGTTTCTTAGAATTCTGCAGCTCAACTGGTGATGAGAGTTGAAGGAACTTCATAGTTAAGCGTGCTTTGGCGAGAGTAGTCCTGAGATGGGTGACCTCCTGGGAAATCCCCGTACGACCCACCTTAACTTCGAGTTCACTCATCAAAGGGAGGCTGTGACCACCAACAACCCGCCCATGGAGGGAGAGAGGTTGGGGTGCTTGGGCTGCAGCCCGGTAACTGGAACCGGACCAGGTGAAAATTAGAGTACACGCTGGGGCGCGGGGACGTTACAAACTCTTCTTTCAAATTTTGTGGAAAACGCCACCAAAAACTTAATTTCGGGCTATTTTAAATAGAGAGAGCTGTGCAGGAAGCTACCGTGCGATGGTAGCTAGCAGAGAACAAAATTCTTCCTTTTCTTCTTTTCAATTTTGTATATTTTGCCTTCATCCTTAGAAATAGGTTATTCCTCTTGAAAATAAAATATATCCTTGTTTTTCCATTGATATTTGATGCACCAACTAACTTCTCAATCAAATCATGATATATTTTGTGTTTCCTGATACCGTGAGAGCTCTGTATTTTTCTGCTCCTTAATCAATTGAATAGTCATTTTAAATTAAGCTATCACCGACGATAGAGCTAGCGCTCGACGATATGTTGATGCGCACGAAGGTGACAACTGTCAAACAGATTTGAAAAAATATCCTAGAAAATATTTTCCCCCTTTTTAATTCTACTGCGGCGCGGTACGAAGCTATTGCTTGTCGGTAGCTCTGTCTCGACGCATCCGTCTCTACACTCGTTGAGTGAGCTAGCGCTGCGCGGTACCATGCTATCACTCGGCGGTAGCTCCGACTCGACGCTCGTTGAGTGAGCTAGAGCAGCGCGGTACCAGGCTATCGCTCGACGGTAGTTCTATCTTGATGCCTTCGTCTCGACAAGCGTTGAGTGAGCTAGCGTGGGCGATAGAGCTGGCGTGACGCGATAGCAACCCGATCGCCATGTCAATTTAATTCAGGCTACCGTGCAGCGGTAACGGCTACCGCACAATGGTAGATACTAGAACATGATTCTTTCATTCTTCACACCAGTAAACCTACACACTATAAACACACAACAAACGTGATCAAATGCACACTGAGATTTATTATTCTCAAACCAAGAGATGTGAAACACTTGTTTCAACAGACCTTACCTACTCAGGGGTGAGATCAGACCCCCAGGGGCGAGATCTAAGCACCTTGGGGCGAGTGCAACCCCCAGGGGCGAGATTTGGGCACCCTGGGGCGAGTGCATCCATAAGGTGCAAGATCCAGGCACCCTAGGTCGAGAGGCGAGTCATAGCTTCATCGGGAACTCGCTAACTATAGGATACCTCTTTAGGTTTGCTAATATCCCCTCCAAACAGCGGAGTTTGGCTATTGACAGACCACTTTGAGGTGCATTTAGTAAAACCGGAAGGCGGAATTCTGTTATCAGCAGACCAGGCTCAAAAACAATAAATAAACCCTTAAGGTTCCTTGGAGAGTGGCCGATTCAGGCTTTCTTCTTCCCCCCCCCCAAGGTGCCTAACTCAGCATTGGCTAGGGAGGGGAAGCGATCTAAGATATTTTGGGTGTGTGGTGGGACCTCCGTGCTGCAGCACATAGTATATTCCTTAGTTCAGCGAGACCGGCCAAGAGCTCTCGCTTGGGATAAGTAGGTGCAAGTTGCCCCATACTAGGATTCCGAACTCCACAGAGACCGAATTCTGGTTTCAACAGGTTAAACTCAGCGCGCGATAATGATTTTCTATCCGCCTAACGAGGCGAAGTGACTGTTTTATTTACTGTGTTTGCAAATTGTGTGGCTAGCACTTGACAGGAAGGAAACTGGTTCTGACTGAAGTCAGAGGAGGCAGTGCAGATAGCTGGTAGAAACCAGCAATAGTTAGTAGCATGTCATGGGTTGGCGACTAGGCGGTCTTCTTCCTTGACAGTTTTCTAGCTTGGATATATCAGTTCATCTTTGATGGACTGAGTTGCAATTTGAATAAGCTGTTCTTCCAACTCTGCGGTCAGGTGACTTCGGCGGTCAGACGACCAAAAGTTGCGGACATATATCAGCTTAGTTCTAGTTCAGTCTGTTCACGGCGGCTTCTGCGGTTAGGCGACCGCCCGGTCAGGTGACCAAGAAGTGCAGACATGGTTGTTTTCCACATCAGTATATAAACAACAGTTTGTGCAGCTTTGCGGTTAACTGGGGGGTTATGCGACTTGGCGGCTACAGTGCTCTGTCCGCCAGTTTTGTACTTGTATGATTTTTGGTAATCTCCATCGGGTGTATTGTGAAATCATGTCTCGCAATGTATGTCTCGCATTCTAAATAAGATTGATAATTCAAATGTGGCTCTTGTTCTTCTATCTATTACTGGTTTATTGGACTTAGTTGGTTGAGTGTTCCCACAACCTTTGTAACATCCCATTTCCAACTAGACCCCTAAGAATGGTTTTAGCCATGACTAGGTCATGACAAACCCTAGGAAGCCAGAAATGGGCCAGGAGATAGGGGACAAAAAGGTGGGAGATCATCATGGTCTGCAAATAGTAGAACTCTAAATAATGGTGTAGGATGACCATGGGCTACACCCTAAACCCAAGACCCTACCACAACACCCCTAATACCTTGGGAGGCCCATTAGAGCCAAAAGGACCCATTAGGGTCAACCCAAGAGGCCCAGTTGACCAAGGTCAACCCTAGCCCTAAATGGGTCAAACTAGTCTACTTAGGGCCAACTGACCTACTCCTAGCCTAAAGGACCCCTCCTATGCCCTCCTAACCCTAAAGTGAGGTCAATGGGTCACTAAGGACACATTAGGGTCAGCCCTAGAGGCCAGGTTGACCCAGGTCAACTCAAGCCCTAACCTGGTCAAAGTACCCTTACTAAGGGTATGTGACCTCCAAAGTACAGGGTAACACTACATAACCCTACCTAGACCCTAAAGGAAGCCAATGGGTCACCCAGGACCCATAGGGGTCAACCCAATTGGTCATGTTGACCCAAGTCAACTCTAGCCCTAAAATGGTCAAAGTGCCCTTGCCAAGGGACATGAGACCCCCAAGATGCCCAACCAACCCTGTTCAAGTAACCCTAGACCTCAAGGGAGCCCAATGGACCACTAAAAACCCAATGGGGTCAACCTAGATGGTCAAATTGACCAGGTCAACCCTCATTTGGGTCAAGTCAAACTTAGCCCAAAAAGGGCTAACCCAAGCTCAAGCCACTTCTCCCTTAGGCTAAACCCATTCCCATGACCATCATAATCAAGTGGGCTGCTTCTAGCTTGTGAGGTTGACTAGTCAACCAGAGGTGACTAGGAGAGAGAAAGGAGCTCCTCTCCATGATAATGGAGGAGAGAGAAAATGAGGAAGAGGAAGGGGAAGAGAGGGGCCGGCCAAGGAAGGCTAACAGCCACCAATTATGACTGTAATCAACTCCTCTAGGGGAGAGGAGTTGATTCCAGCCGTTTCCCGGCCACCAAGGGGTGGGTTCAGCCCCCCTCCACACAACCCGAGCCACACCTTTAATGGTGTTAATGGCCATTGAAGAACCAGCCTCCCATCTCCCCCATTTGCCATTTAAACACCTTCAGGGAGCCGAGGGGATCATTTTAGAGCGTTTACCTGGAGGAGACGAGCCATTCCACTGTGTAGTTGCAGAAGCCGAGCGCCGCCGCCGTCGTCCATGGCATCCCGCCGCTCCTCTCGCATCCAGGCCGCCAGGAAGGTCCTCCCCCTCTCCTTAACCCATGGTTAGATCATAGCAATCGATAGGACCAAGGTTCGGGCTCAATTGAGCCCGATCCAATTCGGTTTTCATGGATTTTTCTGAAGAAAACTCACCTCTCGGGATCGCCGGAAAAGGGGTTTCCGGCGGCCAAGCCGCCGCCTGGGGATGGCCACCACCTCAACGGAGGTGGTGGAGCCGGTGGCCGGCCGGGGAGGTGGTCGGGTCACCGGCAGTGGCGTTTGGAAGTGGCTCCAGGCGGGATGAATCCTGGCCGTCGGCTCAAGGAAGAAGATGAAGGGATTCCGTCCCTTTTGCTTCAAGATTCGTGCGGGCCTGATTTCAAACTATAGGAATTAATTTATATTAATGCATTTCTGTCACAGTTTTTGATATTAATGGTTTTAAACTTTAAAAATACTTAGGTTCTCCTGGTGGAAAATACTTCAACATGAAAGTTGTAGTTCCTTGAGTCTACTTTATTTTAAAATTAGTTTGAACCCTTTTGGGTGTAAGGTCTGACCAGGGCACTCATTTTGGTGGGACATACCCTTAGGGCTAGGCAGTCATTAAATTGAGTGCCCACCCTTCACCCCTAGCCCAAATTAGCTGAACTTTTGGCAGAGAGTCTATCTTAGATATACCTAGGGCCTGCCCAAAAATGGGAATTTTTGGAGAAAATATTTCTATAGTTTTTGTAAATATTTAATAATTATTAGATAATTAAATAGGTGCCCTAAACACCTCCAAACCCTCCCAAATTTTGGTGAGTCGTCCCTGGGTTCCAATTAGGTATCTGTATAAAATTTCATTTAATTTGGATGTGTTTTGAATAGGTTTTGACCCAACCCTAACTATACCTTTATAAGGGCATTTTGGTCAAAAGTTGCACTTTTGGTTTTGAGTGACCAAATCACCTCAACAGAGGCTGAAATTTGGGTCACTGGCTTGTTGTAGCACTTATCACCTCCCCATGGAATATGGGGTAGGGAGGAATAGATTTGCCCTAAGTTCCTAGGTCAAACCCTAAGGAGGGACCTTTTGGCCTTGTGAAGGGTATGAGTCCTAAACACCTTGGATGAACACCAAATTTTGCATGGAGGTTCCTAGGATATATAAAACCCTCTGGTAAAATTATTAGCAAATTATGGAAATGGTAGGGCCCCCAAAACCCTAACCCTAGCTTAGGTCCTAAAACTTGTAGTGTAAGTTTAGGTTAGCTAAACATCTTGAAACTTAACCAAATTTGGGGTAGTGAGGGGATTAGGGTATTTTGAGCCTCTGACAATTTACTTGAGGAATTTTGGACAATGGTCATAGCACTTCATTTGTAAGCAATAATAATGCCCTAATAATTATTTTGGCTATTGTGGTCTCACTTCCCATAGAGAGGGTATGAAACATGGGCAGAGTTAGTTTTAGGTTATAATAATCTTGTATGAATTTTGTTAGAATTTTTGGATATCTATTTAGGGTATCTACTTCACAAGTGCTTTATTTTGATTACATATTAATAATTATTGTCAGAGGACATTACTTACTGTAAAATTATGAAACTTGCTGCATAGTGTTTTTAGCTCAATGTTATCATATGGAAATATTTGTGGAAATATTTGATGACTGATTAGCATACTTTGTTCATTAACCCTTAAATTAGAGAGTTCATAAGAAAATCAAATATAGCCTTATTTCCAAATGATAAATTATGAAACTTTTTATAGGGTACTTGTAGTCCATCACAATCATCCCTGAATTTTCTCTGAATTTTTGGAGGTGTTATTATTATAGAATCTTTTAAAATGATTTTTTATGGGGCATCTTTGAAATTAAATTTTAAGGCCTAAACCTTGCTGAAAAATTGGAAGACTTAGGATTTAGAGTTTATTAGGCATTTTGTAATTATCATAAATTTAGTGGATTATTATTTTGTCTGAAAATGGTACTTCATGTTCAAACCTGGGCCTTTTGGGACACTAGAATAAATAAATTAATTATCAGACAAATTAGGAAAATTATGGATTTCTGGATTTATGCTTCAAATGTCTTTTTAGACCTCTAATAATTATCATGATGGTACTGGATGAATATCTCATGTACTTCCCTTTTCACGGGTCATGTAGCTTAAGTGGTCTGCATATAGCAAAACTGCAGAATTTCATTTGGATGAGAATTAGGGCACGTATGATGGGTCTTGGTGGTTTGCTGTAAATACAAGTGGAAGGGGCTGCATCTATGGAAGATGAGTGAGTAGGGTGTGGTTTTGTCTAGGGTTTATAGGCGTTCGGGTCCGACGAAAGATCGTCCCACCCAAGGAGAGTTGGAGTCAAATTACCCTAGGATTAGCACATCGAAATATGAGAAAATAAAGGGTAAGGGAACCAACCAATAATAATATAAGTACCTTGCGAAAGGGAACGCTGGGCGTAATCCCAACACAGTTCCTAGTGCCCCTTGAGAGCCCTTCACAGGGAATACCGGGGGCAGTCCTGGGTTAACGTAAACTGTTTAACAAGCTGAAAAGAGTAACTTAGTAAATAGGGTTGCACATTCCACAACACTGATGGCACCAGATGTTGGTCAGGAGCTTCGGCTCAGATGGTTAAAAGGCGGACTTTGGGTCCGGGGAGCTTCGGCTCGATTGTTTGAGTCGGACGTGATTGGTCCGGGGAGCTTCGGCTCGATTCTTGATTATGCTAATTTGCATGTGCATAACAGGAAAGGAAATTAAGGTGGTGGGTCTTCGGTATTGGAGGGTCGATGCACCGACGCCAATACGTTGACTCGGCAAGTGTGGTTAGCACTTCGCCAACAGAAGTCCGGTGCGCCAGCCGGCAAGAGTACGCAGGAGTCCGCTTCGTGCACCAAGCGTTGAGGCGTACGATAGGTCTGACCGGTAGTGCTTTACTGGTTTAGAGGTGGGCGAGGCCCAACCCACCGCTTCCGTCTGCCACTACGGAGGTATCCTGGGAGGTTACGGCTCCAAAAAGGGGGAACTAAAGGTCTGTGTGCACAGAGTCGGGTGTGTGTGTTGCACTTGCATGACCATCATACCCACTTGCATGTCATAGCATATTCGTTACCTTTAACCTTGACACCTAAAGTATAAGTGGAATGTGACGCTTATACTTTAGGACCTGCTACACGACCCCTTGGTCTATAAGCTTGTGTGAGCAAGTTTATAAATTAAGGTTAAATTTGGATATATATTTACTGCTGTTTGATAACCGACACCCCATCGTATAAGTTGGTATGAGACTTTTTATACGATGGGAGCCTTGCAGAAGACCCCTTGGCTTATGTGTTTTTCACATAAGTGAAGGTTACTTTTCATATTACAGCTTATTGTCCTTATATGCTATAGAACTTGCTAGAATAGGACCGCTGCCATCTGCTTTTGGTATTCTCCACCTTCAAGTCCTCCCCTTTCTTCCTCTCCGCTCGGTGCCTAGGAGCCGTGGGGGAAGGGGTGGTGGATGATAAGACTTAGTCTTTTAGACTAACGGTTTTCGAACCGCATCATTTAGGGGATCGCGGAGACCAGCATGGAGGAGCAGCCCCAGAGACCGGTGCGCTTGGAGGTGGGGCAGTCTAGCTCCGGAGTTCACACAGTCGGGACCGTGAGTCTCGACCCCGAGTAGTTTTCTACTTTTGTTTCTGCATGAGAGATCTTGTAGTGAGGATTTGATGTACCGGGCATAAGCCCGTTTTGCTACTCTGATGTTACTTTCTGTGGACACTCCCTTCGTGGAGTTATATTTATTATGACATGTGATTTCCTGTGGACAGTTAGTTTTCATTTACTTCTTTATGCTACTTTTCTATGATCGAAATGGCCGGCAGAATCGGCGCTTTGTGGTGATGACTCTTCAGGGCGTGAAGGAGTCACCGCAAAACGGCGGTTCTGGGCCTAAGACCCCGGTGTCGATAAGAGAAAAAAAAAGGGGGTCTTACAACCTTCCCAGTGTTATAAAATTTTACAACATAATGTGTAATGCGATAAGAAAACATATGAACATGTTATAGCATGATGAATATAACTACATTAATATTAGTGAAAAACCACATCACAGAAGTATACCATTTGGTTTATCTTATACTAAAGATTCATGATATGCATCTAAAGATCAATTTACAATACTAGACATTCCAACTACAACTTAATATCATCACCTCCTCGATCTATAGTCATCCATTAAGGATTTGATTCACTCATAAATCAATTCATCACTTAGGTTATGAAGACCTACTCTCAAACAAGGGGCTATCATCACTCCATCATCAACATGATTTTTCAAGTCTTTTTCTCGCACCACAAAGTTTATACTCAACACAAGAGTAATGTGTCATGCACAAAGGACACACCTAACCTGGATTCCTTCAAGGCCACATCAAAGCATCAAGCTCAACCATCAAGTGTGCATGATCAGGATATAAGGAATAAACCATCACAATAACAGAAGCATTACTTGCTTTGATTCATCTCATCTCATACTGAGCTGAAGTACACTTTTTTCTCCTTTTCCACTGGTGGCCATCGAGTACCTCCCGGGAGGTCACCTGTCTAGAGATTACTCTCATCTGAACACGCTTAACATTAAAGTTTCCACCACAGCTATACTAGGTATTTCCACGAGTGACCTCTGATATTCGAGGATTCGAATTATTACTTAAGCACAGTTGATGGGTTCCCCTTGAAACTTTTCGAGTCAAGCAAAACAGATCCGAGTGATCACGCGAGACTGAGCACACAAAAGCACGAAAGGCCCAAGCACAGTATGCCAAGCCAGGGGAACCACACACATACGGACGACACGCTCACACACGCGAGACCAGCTGGAGCGACCGCGACCAGCCCGTACACGTGGCTAACCCGCGCGGCCAGCCCCTCGCACGCGCCACAGTTGCACCTCCGGCCGCCGGCACCACCTCCGGCCGCCGCCGCCTCCTCCGGCTATCACAGAGCGCCGACATCGTCAAACACACTGCCTGGGTTGCCCGGACCGCCCCGGGGGCACTTTCGCTCTTCGCTAAAATCGATGATCCAGGTAAACGAAACGAAGCAACGTCATTCAGTAGCACAAATTCTGCCCCAGCGCAATTACCAACGTATCCCTTCAGAAAACTATAAATAAGGCACTCGAGCTTTCATTTGAGGACAAGAAACTCTAGAGATTAAAAACATCAACGAGGTTTTGCGGTGAGGTCCTGTACTTGGAGCGATCCTCCGCTCAGGAATTCGCTCCGCTCCCCTTCTAGCAAAAAGACTGCATCAAGTTTCCAAGGCATGATGTTCTTCTCCGTGGGAGTGCTCCCACCAAGACTCCGCTTCAGCGGGATTGTTTTCATCGAGATTTCGTGGACTCGGAGATTTTTTTCCAGCCAAAGCGCTTCCATCAAGGTTCCACAAACTTAGTAATTTTTCCAACCGAAATGCTTCCATCGAGGCTCTTAGTGCTTAGTTTCATTTTCATCATTTTTGTACTTTGTACTTGTAACAGAGAGGCAACCTGTCACTGTTCGGGAAATCATCTCAAACTCTTGTAATCTCCAACGAAATAGTGGATTTTGGCCAGACACAGATCCGACTAAGTGGTTTTTCATCCTTTCCGGGATTTTCACGTCAAAAAAAGATCTTTTGTCATTTGCTGTTGTTTTTATTTGACTGTTTGCACCCCAGTCCAATTCCAAGTTAAGACGGTCCGATTCTCCAGAACAGGGAAAAACCGGGTGACCCGCAACAACATTAAATTTTTCTTCAATCGTGATGTGAGATTCAGTTCATTCATGAACCTTCTTTCACCTAAAAGCATGTCATCCCAGAAGACTGTCGTCGATCCAGCACTCGACGAGCTGTGGCAAGCTGTGATGAGCTGATATGGATGTCCAATGAAGTGAAGTGTCACCCTCTGCGAGGTGATGACGAGCTGTCCTCTATGAGGGTATTCTTATAATTTTGCCTATTGGTCGTCCATATCATTCCTCGATGACATCAGACACTATATCCGCGGGAATGATAGGCGCGGGTCGAAACTCGGTGGGGAAGCACGGCTGGAGAGGAAAACTTAGGCACGTGCTTTGGGGTTCTTTGATTTGCAAATAGACAACGCTGCACAGTTACTACAACGCAGCGCTGCGGGGGAAAAAAACGCAGAGAAGAGAATGGAAAATCCTCCTGTTTGGCCATGGCGAGATCTTCCTCTAAACTGGTTCTTCTAAACCCTCTCCTTCTGTTGCTCAACGAACCCCGAAATCTCTCCCAAATTCTTCAAATCCATGCCCAATCCATCGCCAACTCCATCCTCTCCGATCAGTTCTTCACAACTCGACTCCTCTTTGCTTTGTCCCAAATCCCTAATCGCCCCTCATCAGCAATCATATCCTCCTACGCCGAGCTCATCTTCTCCCAATTTCAAAATCCGAGCTCATTTATATGGAACACCATCATCAAGATTCAGACGCAGAGCTCGAACCCTCTCAAATCCATCCATTTTTTCGTACAGATGCGGCGAAATGGCGTCGATATCGACGACTACACATATCCCTTCGTTCTCAATGCCTGCAGTTCGTTGACACCCGGACTCGAGCAAGGAGCGGCCATCCATGGAGAACTGCTGAAGAGAGGAAGCGAGGCGGATTTATACGTGAGGAACTGTTTGATCACTTTTTATTGCAGAACCGGGGACGTCGTCTTGGCTCGGAGAGTGTTTGACGGAGCTGGAGCCAAAGATTTTGTTTCCTGGAACTCCATCATCGCCGGCTATGCCGGCTCCGGCCATATGATCGAAGCCCAGAAGCTGTTCGACGAAATGCCGGAACGAGATCGGTTTTCATGGGCAATCTTGATTGACGGATACGGCAAGCATGCCGGGGACGTCGGCCGCGCCCGGCAGCTGTTCGAACAAATGCCCCACAAGGACATTGTCGCGTGGAACTCGATGATCGATAGCCACGCGGGCGCGGGCGACATGGTCGCGGCTCGGGAGCTCTTCGACGCGATGCCCGCGCGGAACGTGATTTCGTGGAGCATCTTAATCGACGGCCACGTTAGGTGTGGCGACCCGAAGGAAGCCCTGAGACTCTTCCGGCAGCTGCTCAGCTGCGGGATGAAGCCTGACAGGATTGCGGCGGTCGGCGCGATCTCCGCCTGCGCTCAGTTGGGCGCGCTCGATCAGGGAAGGTGGCTGCATTCGTATCTGAAAAAGAAGAAAATTTTGCTCGACGTCGTCCTCGTCACCGCGCTGATTGATATGTACATGAAATGCGGAAGCTTGCCGCCGGCGAGAAGGCTTTTTGAAGATATGAATGTTAAAACTGTAGTTTCATGGAATGTGATGATGGTAGGGCTGGGGATTAACGGTCACGAAGCTGAAGCTGTGGAGCTTTTCTGCAGGATGGAAAGGGAAGGAGAATTCATGGATGAGTTGACTTTTTTAGCGGCGTTGACTGCGTGCAGCCATGGAGGATTAATCGGCGACGCAATCAGGATATTTAAGAAGATGAGGGCTGATTTTAGGGCAGAGCCAAAGGTCGAACACTATGGCTGCCTGGTTGATCTGTTCGGCCGCGCAGGAAGATTGCGCGAGGCATGGGGAATCATAGAGGGGATGCCGGCGGAGCCGACTCCGGCGGTGTGGGGATCGCTTCTGGCGGCTTGCCGAACTCATCGGTGCGTGGAATTGGCGGAGGTTTCGGCGAAGGGGTTGGCCGGTGTCGGGGGAGATGATTGCGGCGCGTACGTGCTGATGTCGAACGTGTATGCGGAGAGCGGGATGTGGGATGAGGTGGGGAGGGTGAGGAGGGTGATGAGGGGGAGGGGGATGAAGAAGGAGAGTGGCCGGAGCACGGTGGAGATTGACGGATGGGTTCATGAGTTTGTGAATGGGGATGGAGGGCAGGGATTTAGAGAGAGAATCTCTGAAGTCGTGTGGAGTTTGACCCTCACTTCAGATTACGGTTGAAGAAGATTACAGACGAGTAGTCGGTATGGCCGAGTAGCCATCATGGGGATCCTCCCCATTTGGAGTGAAATGGAGAGTTTCCATTTCACGGTCGAGATGTATTTCTTGCCGACGGTTCATTAATCTCATTCTTTTATATTTTCCTTTTAATCAAAAAATTCTCCATTATTTGATCAAGTGAGAATTCATACACACCATGAAATGGATACTATCAATTTCACTCAAATGAAGAGAATCCATATCCAATCTAAGGCGCCGCTCAAGTTCTGGTCATTCTTTAGGTGCGCATGCCCACATATCTATGTTTGCAGCGCACTCACAGGGGTAGTGGGTTCAAATCCCAATGCTGACAATAATTCTTTTATTTTTAGGGAATTGTTAAAAGCACCACATTTTTGATTAATCGCACTGCATTTAGGTCTTCTAACACTTAAAATTTGTCTCTCTAAAAATATACTTGCACCGCACTGCTCCTTTCTTGCACCGCAGTCCTAAAATCCCAATCTTCTCCTCACGCTTCCTGACGTCGCTGACTCCTCCCGCCTCCTCAAGCCCCCTCCAGCCCTTTCCGTCGCCGACACCGGCAGATATCAGCGCCGACGCCGCCTCTCCTCACGCCTCCGACGTTGTCTCTCCTCCCGCCTCCTGATGCCGCTGGCTACTCCTGTCTCGGAGGATCAGACAACTTCTATAGAAGCTTCTCTCCTGCCCTGCAAGCATAGTTGAGTTTTGTTTACTGCACTATGATGTCAAATTATAGGGCTCGTAAACCAAATAAAACACTCAAAATCATCATGCAAATCCTTTTAATCACACCTGGAAATGATTCATCAGTGTTTCTATGTTTAGAAGTAAATTGTTGCAATATTATTGGTTCTCATTATGAATTGTGCCCCAAGTATTATTAGTTCATATTATAGATGTCGTTGATAAAAATCACAAATATTTGGAGAAAAAACTACAACAACTTGAACAACATATTTGATGGTTTTTTGTATCAAATATTTTCTCTATTGAGTTTTTATTAATGTTGTAATTCAATGAGAACCTATTTTAATTCATAGGTTAAATGCAGTGCGTTTATCTCAATTGCGGTGCGAATAACAATGTGCGGTGTTTTTAGCAATATGTGAAAAAGTGCAATGCTTTTAACAATGCGGTGCGATTAGCAAAAAGTGTGGTGCTTTTAACAATTTCCTATTTTATTTATTGAGGCTTCAAGCTATTTTGTTAATGGCAAGAGGGCGCAATTTGTGCTCCCAAGGCTCCGTTTGGCCCGGCGGCGGCGGTCATGAACGTATGAGTTAAATCGTCATTCGTTAAAGATCACCTAACAAACACCGTTCATTTGAACTTAAAAATGGATGAATTTCCTTATGTGGGCGTTAACAAATGACAATTTAACCCCATATTCATGACCGCCGCCATCATACCAAACAAAGCCTAAATTAACAATTCTAATTAACTTTAAATAATCACGTCCTCTACATGCATGAATTTCACCTAAAGATTGGAAAAAAGAAGTAAAAATTAATTTAATACTTCTCAAATTAAAAATGAAACTTTTAAAAACACTCAATTGAGTTATTTAATTAATTGACCATCTCATCTGCTAAGATGGTCATTTCATTAGTCTCCCTTCCTTCGACAAAGTTGGCATCAATTTCACAGGGTTTGCTTGATGTTGTAACGACAAGTGATGTATATGATGAATTCACGAGACAC
Source organism: Platanthera guangdongensis (assembly GCA_039583875.1). NCBI lineage: Eukaryota > Viridiplantae > Streptophyta > Magnoliopsida > Asparagales > Orchidaceae > Platanthera > Platanthera guangdongensis. The sequence goes on from CM077149.1 coordinate 129,784,288, forward strand.
TTTAACACATGTAGAGTTTAGATTAAGAGATCATTTGTTTTATCTTTATCTTTATACTATAAGCAAAGAGCAAAAGAGCATGGTGTAACATTTGAATGCCCAAAATATCCTCCATAATGGTGTAACATTTATTTCCTAAATACCCCTCATATAATCAACTCTTCTTTTCATTTATTTGGGTCTTTTTGTATGTGAAAACATATGTTTTTTACAGAGTAAAAAATATAAACGTGATTTAGATTTTTTTACGGTCATTTTGAGTACTCATATGTATATGTTGCGGGCGTAGCCCGCAGCGACACATATAGCACGAGCGAAGCCCGTGCGGAGGCGGGCGAAGCCCGCCTAGATGAGTTCGAAGACCACCCAAAAGCTCTCCCCTCCTTTTTATTTATTTGGGCCGGATCTTGAGTGTCTTTTTAGTCATTTCTTCTTATACTTTGAGAACTCTTCTTATAGATGCGGTCGAAGATCACCCAACTCGCAGACGACAAAAATGATTCAGTCTGATTTAGTCACCCTGTTCGACATATGGTAGATTTTGAGAACGAATGTTGCTCCCACGACAAATGTCGCCCCCAAGATAAATGTCGCTTCCACGACAAATGTCGCCCCCTCGACAAATGTCGCACCCACGACCAATGTTGCCGCCTCAGCCAAATGTCGTCCCCTCGACAAATGGTGCACCCTTGACAAATGTCGCACTCACGACGAATGTTGCCCGCACGGGATACCCCGTGCACGACTGCTTGTGCTTATAAATAGGGAGGCTTGTAATAGCTTTTGGCATGAAAAAGTTTAACAAAGTTCTTCTATTCTGCTCTAAGTTTTTCCGACCCCCTTCTTCTCTCTCATCTCCGGCCACTCCTGACCTTTCTTCCCCTCCCTCATCTGGAGCCACCTCTTCTCTCGCCCATTCTCGTGTTTTAGGTATTACCAATTTATGATCGTTGCAAATGCGCGCGGGCATTTTTCTCCAAAGTTATAAAGCACATCAAATTCATCAAATATCGTTTTCTGTCAAAACTTGAAAAGAGCATTAAAAATTGGTTAGGCCCAAAATGGCCAAACCATTTCCATCACGTACTTAAAATTCATGGGGCAATTTTTAGGTACACCTGATGCACCATCCTTTACGTGCAAATGAAATTTTTTATATTTAAATCGTATTTTTCTGTAACAAAAAAATGATTGTAACAAAAACAAATTACGGAATATTAATTATAACATTTTTACAATCAATTTAAGTACTTATTTGCTCAAATTCTATACAGTTATGAAAAAATTCCAGTTGTATTTTTTTGGATTGTAGTAAATATTTCAATTGAGAAACATGTCAACATTCCAGTTGGAATTTTACAGTCAAAATCAAAAAATACAACTGAAATTTTTTCAGAACTGCATGAAATATGAACAAATAAATACTTAAATTAATTTTAAAAATGTCATAATTAATATTCCGTAATTTATTTTTGGTCCAATCAATTTTTTGTTACGGAAAAATACGATTGAAGTATACAAAATTCCATTTGCACATAGAAAATGGTGCATTAGGTGTACCTAAAATTTTTCCAAATTTCATGTGCTTATTATGAGACCAGGATCCTCTCAATTTCACAGGAAATGAATACTATTCATTTCATGGTGTAAATCATTTCTCTTACATCCAACATAAAATATTAATGATTAGACTTCAAAAAAGGAAGGGTAGTTTGGTCAAGTGTAAAAATCACTTTAACAGCTCATTTAATTGTTAGATCGCTCGAAGCATTCCGGGTGGTGGTGAAAATGGAACTGGCTCCCTGCTGCCCCTAACTTGAGTTTTATAGGCAAACATTAGGTTCAATACTGATATCAAATATACCGGTATCCGAACCACACCCGTTAAATCTTTGATCCCGTTGTATAATCAAATATACATTAACAATAATATCATCTGTTAGATCTCTACGATGAAATGGATAGTATCCATTTCAAAGGATCCTAATCCCTTATTATGGCCCATTGGGTCGGCCCAAAATTAACATAAAAATCCCTTATTGTGGCCCATTGGGTAGGCCCAAAATTAACTTAAAACATACATCTTTAGATAAAGCACTTCTCCAGTATTTTCTTATACAAATTTAAAGTTTTTTTAGCAAGAGTAAACCGCGTCATGCCAAAAGTTTAGCCATGGCCTCCCTCTCTCCATCCTCCATTCCGGCCATGGTATCATACATCTGCTGGTCCCGCGTCTCCGGCATGTACAGAGCTAGCCCGCCGCCGACGAGGCCGCAAACCCCCAAAATCAGAAATGGCGCCCCTCCGCCCATCACCACCACCATGGGCGCCACCACCGCCCCGATCTGCTCCGCCTGTTGCACGCATCCCAACGCCGCGTTCCTCACCGTCGTCGGAAACAGCTCCGCCGTGTACACCAGAAGCAGATTGTACGTCGCCGCTATCCCGAAAATGCCCATCACCCCGCATCCCATCCTCATCACCGCCACCGCCGCAGCCGCCCCCGCCACACAAAAACCCCCGCTGAACCACATCGTCGAAACCGTCAGCCACCTCCGCCCGAACCGTCCGATCAGGAACGTCGCTATGGTGAACGCCGGCATCTCCGCCACCGAGTTGATGATCACGCTCGCGTACAGGTTGGTGCCGAGGTTGACGGCGTTGAGAGTCAGGCCGTAGTACGCCAACGAACAGAAGAAGCTGGTGATGACCGACAGGATCAGTCTCAGGCGAGTAACCCGCGAACGGAGCACGTCGACGATGGAGGCCGACAAATTGTCGTCGGTGTCAGAAGTTTCGCCGCCGTCTAAAACGACGGCGACGTTGTCGGGGAATGGCCGGGAGTTCGCCTTCGCGATGGAGCGGAGGACGCGGAGCGAGTCCTCCGGTCGGCGGCGAATGAGAAACCAGCGCGGCGACTCGGAGACGAAGGGGAGGACGAGGACGATGAAGGCGAGGGTGGGGAGGGAGGAGGCTACGTAAAGGGCGCGCCAGGACAATGGAAGAGCAGCGGCCAACGCGGCGATTCCGACGATGCCGGCGGAGAAGAAGTAGAAGACGGACATGCCGACGGCGGCGCGGCGTGAGGGGCCCACCGGCTCGGTGGCGAGTAGGAAGGCGGTTGTGCCCATGGGCCCCGTACAGAGGCCCGTTAGAATTCGAAGGATGAAATAGACGGAGTAGGAAGGAGATAGGGCCGTTAAACAGCCCAGTATTGTATTTATGATGCAGCCCACTAAAAGAGAGCCCTTTCGGCCCAAAAAGGAATCAGACAGATGACCGAAGATTCCACAACCTGGAAAAATAAAATAAAAAAGTTAATTTTGTGAATATAAATAATTTAATAATAGAACAATAATGGCAAAATAATAATTTACTTAATCCGAATATTTAAATATATATTATTTTATTATAAATTGCATTAATTGAGCTTCATGGCGTGGCATTAATGGCTAATAAGTCTCATCGAGTGCGTGCTCCACGTGACTTGCAATACATTAATTTTTTCCGGGTCCCCACCACCACGGCACCACCTCATTGTCTCTCTCATCCCAACTCACATGCACCGGATTGGATCCTCTTCATTTCCGTCCATTTCAGAGTGAAATTTTTAAATAGAAGACTTGTAAATACTAAATAGAGAATTATTATGAATTTTTAGAAAAAAATAATTATTTTTTTATTAAAACAATCATTAATTATTTATTAGCATTTTTTTAAAAAAACTTATTTAAGCATTAAAATGTATTAAAAATTATTGCGGTCAGATTAGACGCCCCGGTCGGATCAGATTAATTTAGACCGTATTCACCTCACAGAACACTTGATCGCGCACACAGTCATAGAACACTTGATCGCGGACAGTCACAGAGAAAGAAAAACTAACCATATGACCGAATTTGTGCCGACCAAGCTTCTACTAGATCTGAGCGCTGTTACGGGATTTTTTCAAGAACTCGTCGGCGAGAGGCCGCCTCTCGTTACAATTATTAGGGAGAGAGAGAGTTCGGAGAGTGACAGGTTACCGTTCACAGAGCTAATTATTTCTTTGTCTGTTGCGGGGAGCGAAACGCTCGTTGTATTCCGGAGTCCTCTGGTAGCTCTTGAAAGCGGGGAGCAGCTTGTTGCACTTGTTCTGATGTTTGGGGCTTGGAAGCTCATGCGACAAACTTGGCGCGTCTTATCCTCTGTGGACCGTCTCCTGTTGTACTTAAAGGAAAAAGATCGAATTGCTGACTTGTTGACGCTTGGTAGGCTCGTTGCTGTGGACACTTGCAACAGTTTTGAGAGAGGAACGCACGGAGGTGCGTTTTGGACACTTGCAGCAGTTTTGGACCGTCTCTGTGGACACTTGCAGCAGTTTTGAGAGAGGAACGCACGGAGGTGCGTTTGGAGCGGACATGATGGCAGAGCTCGCCGAGCGCTTGCTGATGGAGAACATGTGGTGCGCTCGTTGAAAGAGAACAAACTGAGTGATTGTCAAAGGAGAGCACACGGGACGCTTGCTCGCAGAGAGCGCGCACGACATTTACTGGAGGAGGGCGTGTGAAGCACTAGATGATAGAGAGCACATGAGACGCTTGCTAGAAGAGAGCGCGCATAGCGCTTGTTGCGGAGTGCTTACTAGTAGAAAGCGCACATAGCGCTTGTTGCAGGAGAGCGTGCATGACACTTGTGTTGAATCTCGTGGCCAACCTTAGGGGGGGGGGGGGGTGAATAAGGTTTTTCGCCTTGAACTGAAATTAAAAATATTTTGTCCCAGGAGATCGAGTTCTAGAAGCTATCGCGGGGCGTTAGGTATCTAACGCGCGTCGGTAAGTCTATGAGCTCGTTTTCCTGTGCAAGTTCGTTTGCAAGCCCCACAACACAAACACTTAACAAACCAGAACAATCACATAATTTAGCAAAGCAGAAACATGAATTTCATTGCATGAATTAGAATAACAATTATTCTAGATGATTACACTGTTAGGATACTTGTTTTATATGTCCGCGCGTGTCAGAACCGACTCGTAACGACCCATTGAGTTTCATGTCACTAGAGTGTAACGACTCTACGATGTAGATACTATATAAGGTCATTCCACATCGATGAGCCTTAGTGGACTATCTTGCGCGGATCCGTTACATTCTAAAGATAGTCCACTAAGACTCATCGATGTGTAATGACCTTATATAGTATTTCTAGCGTACAACCGTTACATTCTAGTGACACGAAACTCAATGGGTCGTTCCGAGTCGTTCCTGACACGCGCGAACATATAAAACAAATATCCTAACATACACAACTGTGATCTCCGTGACGCCGGAGATCGAATACGATGAAAAATAAAAACTCTTTTGGTTTGTATATCGATCCACTCCACGGACCGGTTGGCTCTCTCTCTCTTTCCCTCCGAGAAAGGTCTTCGAGTCAGCTCTTCACCTTCACACAAGTAAGGGTCTTAGAGCCCCACTATATCCACCCGATCTAGACACCCCTTCCTGGGAACGATTTCACACGAAATTCTCCTCAGAACTCGATTTCTCACAAAACCCTTCTCAGATTTTGATGACCTTCCGGTCGATTTCCCTCACCACAAGATTCCAAAAAAAGAAAAGATTGCAGTAATAAAAGTATAGAGAATATAAAAGGATGAAGTTCTCCCTCTTGACAACTTCTCCGTTGAGCGATCCGTGGCCGGCACGTGAGATCTTCGTTTGCTAGCAACCGGTCGGCTCTTCGTATTTATTGCAGATCTGGGATTGCCGGAGTTTTTCGTTCACGAACGGGAGGGAGACGACTTTCTTCTTCTTCGACAGAGACTTTTGGAACGGAGCGTAGGAACAAGCAGTCGAACCCTAGAATGCACGAACTCCCGTCACTTCCTTTCTTGATTGCTAAGGCATATAAAGCAAGACAGCCTTTTATACGTCTTCATGAAAATAGACTACCGCCGACGGTAAGACTAGCGCCCGACGGTAGGTTCGCGCGCTTGTAGTGCCAGTTGTCATCCAAATCTAGAATAATATTTCAAAAGAAATCTTTCTTTTTCAAAGCGCGAGCGCCGCATGATAGAAGGTAGCGCCACGCGGTAGATCAGTAACTTGTCGAACCGTCGCGAGACTCGTGAAACAACTAGCGCGGCGCGGTAACCACTATCGCCCGACGATAGGACTGTTACTCGAGAAATCCTCCTCGACATTCGTCGAGAGGTTATCGCACACCACCTCGACACAGGACATGTGTTTCTATTGAGGTATATTTAATAATGGTAACGTGTTCATATTGGGTTCGATTGGATCCGTTAGACATCCAATAACCCATCGTCGGGGATTTAGGGTTGCGACTATAAATATCCCTGCTGTGACAACGTGAAGGTCGTTCCAAACTTGACGACAATACGAGATGCTCCAAGTGCACTAACAGTTTCGTCATTCCGATTTCCAAAGGAATCTTGTAGTGATCTTTCTCATTTCATGCAACTTGAAGTCCTTGTCGATGACACCTTTCCTCCCATTGAGAACGAACATTTTCCGATTTCAAGTCTCCCAGTGAAGAGGTATTTAATGGTACCTATACGTACCTGCTGTACCTGCGGGAGAAAATCCAGCCGTAAGATCGTGAAATCAACGGTGTTTGATCTCTTTTCAATACGTCCGTATTAGAGAAAAAACGATAATATTTTTTAACGGAAGATCTAAGCCGTTGAAATCACGGATTATACAACCAGATTTGATTGCGTACGAAACAGTAATAGGTACGCATACGTACCAAAAAATTTTACCCCATTGAAATCACGGATTATACAATACTAGATACATATACGTACCAAAAAATTTTACCCCATTAACATCACGGATTATACAACCGGATTGTCGTCGGTCTTTCTCCTCCCCGCTAACATCTCATATTTGTTACTCCTTATGAGGAGGATCACGTTTCACTGCGTTTTGCTTTACATGGGAATCTTCTCATGGTAATCTTTTCCGCCCATAAATATTTCTATTTTTAATTACTTCTTTGAATTATGTTAAATAAGTTAAATTTTTTCATTAATAATCTTATTTATTAATCTATAGTCTTCAAAATAATTAACATTCTGTAAAAAAATACAAGTTGGCAAGCGATTTAATCAATCTTCTTGTAATATACTTTCAGCTCCGGCTGAATCAAAACTGGAGCCGTTGATAAGAGGGTATCATAAAATCATGCTGAACCCTAAATCTTAAAACAGAAACCACAAATAAAAGGAATCAAATGAAATTAGGGTATCAAACAAGTTCAAACGACTCTCACCATTAATTATATGTTAATGGTACATTATAGCAAATTATTATTAATTATATGTTATGACTCTCACCGATAGATGAGACCACAGTGCGAGGCGGTATGCCCATGATTTCTACATGTGACATGGTAGATGGTCGAGATGGTGTAGTGAATTGCTCTTCTATGACTCGAGATCGACGAGTCAGTTTTTGCAATCCGGGAGTGTCGACATCCCACTGATGAGCCGGAGCAGAAATGAAGTTTGACTCGTGATAAATCAGTTGACGTCTCAGAGATGAGGTGTTGTTTCGTGCAGATTGGTGTTTCGTGCAGACTAGAGCTTCACAATTGATGTTTTATGTAGATGATGCTTCATGCAGAATGTGATGCTTTGAAAGTCAAACCAATGTGGTGATTGTTGAGTTGATTTGATTTTTCAAACCCACCAACTACGCGTCAACGTAACGCTAATTTGCTGTTATACTGAGTACTATACAACCTATATAGCTAAGAAAATTCAGAAAAGAATCAAGAAAGAACGTAATAAAAGACTTGACAAGGGTACAAATCACCACTTGCCTTAAGATCTTCATAACTCCGGCCTCACAACGCTCCGCTTCAAGGATCTGGCCACAAGAACCCTTAGGCAGGAATTCCTAAAACTTTTCAGGACGAAAGATGATCAAGGTGAGAAACCCTAATGCCAAAAGTCCAAGAAATCAAAATTACCTTCCACCAACACGTACATCTCTGCGAGAGCTTTCCGGATTTACTCTCCGACGTCGATTTCGTGTCCCAAAGCTCCTACAAGTGGTGGCTGAAAGCCTAGCGAAACACGCCACCCTCTTTCTTCCGCGTTCTCGATCTGATAGCTTGAGGAGGAAGATAATAAATAGTACTCGTTATCTTTATCCCTTTCATATAATATATAATATCTTATAATATTATATCTCTTTCATATTATATTATACTATATAATATCATATCATAATATTATATTCAAGTAAGATTACTATTCATTATTAACAATGTAACGTCCAAATAACCCCAAAACTTGAATCCGCTCGAATTTCTACGAAATTCGCACCGTAGCTAAATACCGACGCTACGAAATCAATGGTGAAGTCGAATTTAAGATTCCACGAATCAAACTCGAGTAAAAACTTCCTGAAGTCAAGAACACCAAATATTCTCAGAACGCTCCGCCGTGTTCCAAAACGAATCCCGGCTCGCAAGGGAATAACAAATCACAGGAGAAATTAGCCAAGCTAATACTCCCAAACCAAAACCTCGGATACCAATGAGCAAAAGTCACGCTACGACAACAGTACCCACCAACTACGCGTCAACGTAACACCCTGACGTCAAAATTACGCCGATAAAAGAATTAAATTAAACATCGAAAAATCAGGGGCGTTACAACCACTCCCCCTAAAAGAAGTTTTGTCCTGAAACATGAAACGTAACTGAATCTATTACAAAAGGAACAAATTAACTACGGGTTATAGGGTAAAAACACTTACCAAAAGAAATTAGAAGAACAAATGAGGATGAGTCTCCCTCATAGCTGACTTCAACTCACAAGTCGTGTTCTCCACGTATTGGTTCCGCCACAAAACTTTAATCATTGGTACGGTCTTCCTTCGCAACACTTGATCTTGAGTATCCAGAATGCGAACAAACATCTCAACATAAGAAAGATTAGACTCCAACCGAGACACAGAATCAAGAACCTGTTGGTCGCTAAGCACACACTTTTGCAACTGGCTCATGTAAAACACATCGCACACATCAGGAAAATTTGTGGGTAGATTCAGCCTATAAGCTGACACTCCAATACGATCAACCACCTGGAAAGGGGCCACATACCTCGGATCGAGCTTGTGGTTCTTTCCAATCCTCTTTACACCAGACATCAGGGAAACCTTAAGAAAAATCATATCCCCAACAACAAATTCCAAATCAGTCCTTCGATGATTAACGTTTTTCTCATAACGCTCCTGAGCTATTCGAAGCTTCTCTCGAATAGGGGTGCAAACGAGTCGAGCTCGAGATGAGCTTCGCAAAATTTCCAAGCTCGAGCTTGAGCTCAAACTTTTCATTTCGGGCTCGAACTCGAGTTTCGAGCCAGCGAGCTATTTAGCTCATGTGCTTTATTTTCTTATATATATATATATATATATATATATATATATATATATATATATATATATATATATATATATATATATATATATATATATATATATATGTATTAAAAAAACTAAAAAACAAGCGAGCCGGCTCACGAGCTCATGAACAACACTAGATGAGCTCGAGCTCGACTCGTAATCGAGCTCGAGCTCCACAGGCTCGAGCTCGAGTCGAGATTTTTTCGAGCCGGCTCATCGAGCTTTCAGGATCCAACAACAGTCTCTCACCAACTTCGCCCAAAACAAAGAAGTTCTGCAACGTCTCTCATACAAAGCCTCAAACAGGGCCATCTGCAAGCTCTCTTGATAATTATTATTATGATCAAACTGCATCAATCTGAGTCGCTCATGATTGATAACTATTATTATTAATTATATGATATGACTCTCACCGATTGATGAGACCATAGTACGAGGCGGTATGCCCATGATTCCTACATGTGACATGGTAGATGGTCGAGATTGTGCAGTGACTTGCCCTTCTATGACTCGGGATCGACGAGTCAGTTTTTGCAATCCGGGAGTGTGTTTCAATGGTCAGCGTATGTGGAGTTCAATTGGACACATCAAGATAATTCCACAAAAGTAAATAAAAATAAAAATAAAAATAAAAAAAGGTCTGTTGCACTATTCAATGATGTGCGCAGACAAGACAACACATGTTGGATTTCAGACATCATCCAAGCTCGAATTGAAGAGCCGGCCAAGTAGAGGTGCAAATTTAGTCCGATCTTGATTTTTCGACCCGAATCTCCCCGGGCTCGAGCCCGATTAGACCCGGATTAGATTAGGCCTGGGCCAGACCTAACGAGGCCTCGGCCCTGCAAGCATTTTTCGGACCCCTTCAGTGGCCCAAGCGGCCAAGCCCAAGGGCCAGCGTGCGGTGCATTGGTTTTTCTTATTTTTCTAAAAATAAGAATATCTACTTTTTAGTTTTTATAAAAAATTAAATAATACATCTAAAAAATAAAAGTCATCAAGTACTATTAACTTATATTTAATTAAATATAATCTTGAAATTCTAAACTTTCCTTTAAAACCTGAAAAGCAAATCATTAATAGAGATATTAAATAAATAATAATAGCCGACAACTCCCCAGCTGCTCCACCTAATAAATGAGCTGCCTCTTTAAATTAAAACACCAATCGCCCGAAGAATAAATTATATTAACAATGACATGCCATAAATAAATTAATAAATTAAATATTAAATACCGAAAATATTGTTGAACTTAGAAAATTAAGAGCAATATGTCAACAGCTTCCTACTTTATTATAAAAGGAAACATTCTATTAATTTAAGGATGATTTTTTTCAAGAGGATAATGTTTTAACCAAATTAATAAATGTATGCCAATTTTATGAGTAAATTTTAATTTAGTACGGCTTTTTAGACATTTTTACTCATAAATTTTAATTTTATGAGTAAATTATAATATATGAGGTGACCTTATTAGTTACAGCCCAAGCTGGGCGCTGAAGTAAATCAATGCTCTGCACGATCCTCACCTGCCCCCCAGCGATCCTCCGCGTGCGCTCACCTCCGCCCGATCCGACGCGAGCGCCCCCACACGTGCCTCTGACTGTGTGCGGACGCGCGCACCCTTGTCGTCACCCTGCGCCCTCCACACCGCCCTTGTGTGCTTAGCTCAATTTCGATTTAAGACGGTCTAATTCCTTCGATTTATGGAAAGCTCGACCCGCAACAAATTTTTTAGAACCTACCTGATTATTCCTATTATAATGCACATGATGGAATACATACGGGCCATGCCATGTCTCTTCTCCAGGAAATATATATTGCAAATATTTCGATAATTTAAGTTGCACGGAAAGATATATCCTTGTTAATTTATGCGATTGATTCATTCAACAATCAACACTATTATTTCAAATAATAATAATAATAATAATAATAATAATAATAATAATGAACCGAACGAAAGAGGGGCTCACCGAACATGCAGCCGGCGAAGAAGGCCGATTGAACGAGTCCGATCTTATACTTCTGGCCGCAGACGAGCCCCCATTCCGCCACCGTGGAGACGCCCGCCCCGCCGGTCCACTCCCACGAACCCGGCTCAAGCCCGCAGATCCCTACGCCGCCGCAGCCGCCGGCGCGGAGGCAGCGCCACTCCGGCTCTCTGTCGGCAAATATAGTGACCATGGTGTGGAAGGCGTCCAGAAGCCACGCCAGACTCACCAGCATGAAATGTCTCGCCTGCCACCGCCCGAACTCGTCGGCATACTTCGCCAGTGCCTCGTCCACTCCCAGCCTCTCCACCCGACCGCCGCCGCCTCCTCCTTCGCAACTGTTGTTGAGGAAGCACGCACTTAGATCCTCCGGCTTGTCGGCGCCGCTTTCCGCCGCCATTTCCCGGCGTACATCTGCCGCTCTTAATTTCGGGAGGTCCTCTGCTTCCTCTTCTATATCAGCTAGCGAATGTGATGGGTAAGTTGGCGATGGCAGTAATGTAATAAATACGAGAGGTCAACATTTGTAATTTATAATAATAAAAAATAATAAAAAATACAAACAGAACCGTTCTTTAAAACTCATCCGTTCGTGGGCTACCAACTCTCCTTCCTCTAGCGGATAGTGCAGAAAAAAATTTTCTTTAAATTTAATTGTTTTTTTATATCAGTAGTGCACATGTGTGAACAGGTGACTCGACCCACGCGTCTCCCGTGCGCTTCACCAATATATTTCAAAATTTAAACATTGCCCCCATCTGTGGTCTATTATATATTCAAAGTATTACTCACGATCATAACCCGAGAAAATAAGTCATCTCAAACAAAGCCTGACTAAAACTCCCGTTTTGCACGGTGCTGGCGGTCTTGATTATGTATGTTAAACTGTAATTCGTTAATGTCCATCTAAAAAACTTCAACCACTTTTATGTTCAAACGGAAGATGTTTGTTAGTCGCCAGTGTCAAAGGGAGCCTAAGACTCCATTACATGGATTTTTTTTTGTTCCTCCAAGGCAAATAATTTTATATGCGAATTTTATGTAGTAAATTATATTTTTTGGATTTTAAAAAATGCGTTGTTACGTGCAGATCACTTTTGGCTATGTACACATCAAACTCTTAAAGTAAATAATACAATTGCTTTTTTCCAATTTCACCCATATTAAACACAAGTGCACACACAACTCCTATTTCCTCCCAAAAGCCAAAACCTTGCCCTCGCCCCAGCTTCAGTCTCGCTTCACATGACATACAAGTAGAGTTGAATAAGATACTCCAAAAATACAATATATCATTGACTATTCAAAAAATTGAATTGAAACGAAAACTACAGAAGCTAATGGATCTACAGCAAGCCAAACTGTAGAACATTTGGTTTCAGTTCGCTTAAAAGGGCAACCAAAAGTAAGCTTGAACAAGCAAAATGACCGTACAATTAAAATATTTAATTTTAAGTAACTTGCAAATATTTTATTTATGTAAGACAACTAATATGCATATCTTTATGTTCGTGCATGTCTACATGAAATTAAAAATGGATCGTGCAAATTTTTAGTTATATCCATAGAAATGATTTGAGATTTTTGTTTATTATTTTGTTTATTTTTTGTTGCTTTGAAATATAAAAAAAAAATCTTTTGTATTTAACGTAAAAAAACACAAACTTTATTTTGGTGTTTATTTAACAATTTGTCATGCAAATAAAATTTTATAGTGTTTACTTGACATTTTGATATGCAAATAAAATTTATGATGTGCACATATTTAAAAGTAATGTGCACGTAACAGCGCCCTTTAAAAATAAGGCATTGATATGTACACCAAGACGTACTGTTGACACATCGTTGTGTGTATGAAATGAAACAAGACAACTAAAGCTAACTTGAGATGGTTGTTCGACCAATTGTCAAACAACCCATCCCTCTGACACTAACTGTCACAACGCATATTTTCTCTGCATTAAAAGAATATATCAGAGTAGGAGAAAACACGCGTCATGATGACATGCCGTGCTTTGGATAATTGCAGGCGCTCAGACAAAACTCCAATACTACATTATAAAAGAAATTCATAAGTTTATTATGCCAAAAATTCAGTTTAAATTAACCTTGGCGGTCGTATCCCTCGGCTCGGTGGATCAACTAGTTCACAAATGAAAATATGATTAACACCATACATGAGCATAAACATCCACACAGGACAACTCACGGTTTGCATGATTCTAGATTTAGTATAAGTATAAAAATAGATTGTACGCTGGTTAAAATATGACGACTTTAACTTTAAAAGATGACATGTATGAGATAGTAAAATGATACTATTATACTTTAAAATATCTAGCATGCAATCTAACATAAAACCTTTCCAGAGAGCAAGTAAATCCATTAAGTCATACATGAAGAGGTTTAACAGCTAGCAAGTACTTATCATTAAACAAAAATCTAGTGAGCGTCAACAACCTAACACGAACCCACTAAAAGATATATATGTCTGAACTAAAGGAAATAAACAACAACTACCTCACAGTTGGTGAGGGAACGATAGCTGCAGAATACAAGCCAAAAACCAACCCTAGCCACTCAACCGACAATGCTCCAAACCTAAGGCATTCATAAGAAAAGAATACCTCAGTAAGAAATATACAAGTGGTAAACAATGGCCTTTAGTTGCAAAAAACAAAGGAGGCAAAATGGTTACCAACCCCAAACCCAAGAATAGCTGACCAAACCACAGCAGAATAAGAAATAAAATAATGATAAACGATTAACTTACCAAGTCCAAGGGTAAGGGATTTGCACCAAGTGTGATAAAGAACTAAACTTTATAAAACATATACATAAATAACTGTAAGTAAGGAAATAATTTGTCCATAACTTGGTGTACAAAAGAAAACACCTGTCATTCGGCACCTGTAGTGGTGGGAACCTACCCAACACACAACAGCAAAAACAACACTTCACAAGAGCCCAAGAAAATGTGGTCTTATATTTTGACACACCCAAAATCGGGGAAAAACTGCCACCTGCGGTGGTGAGAACCTACCCAACACACCGACAGTCACATACCATGAAGAACAAATGATGGTATCCGATTAATGAGATTGTACAACCCTGTATTCGCCCTTGTATAGTTTTAAGCTTTTGGGAGATTTTGCACTCTCGGTGGCCAATTTTGGCTCTAGCTTGGAAACATACTAGTAGGGGGAGGAAAAATCTACCTCCCCCTAGTGGCCCTCTTTTGGGGGGCGGGTGCGATAAGTTGGCTAACACCAGCCCCCGTCCCTATAGGTGCTTGGCGGCCTGGTAGGGCGAGACCGGCCGGGGGCCAGGGTCTCGCCCCCGCCTCCTTCTGCTTGGCGGCCTGGTGGGGCGAGACCGGCCGGGGGCCGGGGTCTCGCCCCTGCCCCTTCTAGCCTGGCGGCCTGGTGGGGCGAGACCGGCCGGGGGCCGGGGTCTCGCCCCTGCTCCCTCTAGCCTGGCGGCCTAGTGGGGCGAGACCGGCCGGGGGCCGGGGTCTCGCCCCTGCTCCTTCTAGCCCGGCGACCTGGTGGGGCGAGACCGGCCGGGGGCCGGGGTCTCGCCCCTGCCCCTTCTAGCCTGGCGGCCTGGAGGGGCGAGACCGGCCGGGGGCTGGGGTCTCGCCCCTGCCCCTTCTAGCCTGGCGGCCTGGTGGGGCGAGACCGGCCGGGGGCCGGGGTCTCGCCCCTGCCCCTTCTAGCCTGGCGGCCTGGTGGGGCGAGACCGGCCGGGGGCCGGGGTCTCGCCCCTGCCCCGTCTAGCCTGGCGGCCTGGTGGGGCGAGACCGGCCGGGGCCGGGGTCTCGCCCCTGCTCCTTCTGCCTGGCGTCCTGGTGGGGCGAGACCGGCCGGGGGCCGGGGTCTCGCCCCTGCTCCTTCTAGCCTGGCGGCCTGGTGGGGCGAGACCGGCCGGGGGCCGGGGTCTCGCCCCTGCCCCTTCTAGCCTGGCGGCCTGGTGGGGCGAGACCGGCCGGGGCCGGGGTCTCGCCCCTGCTCCTTCTGCCTGGCGTCCTGGTGGGGCGAGACCGGCCGGGGGCCGGGGTCTCGCCCCTACTCCTTCTAGCCTGGCGGCCTGGTGGGGCGAGACCGGCCGGGGGCCGGGGTCTCGCCCCCTGCCCTTTCTAGCTTGGCGGCCTGGCGGGGCGAGACCGGTCAGAGGCCGCGGTCTCGCCCTTGCCCCCCTGCAGTTTTACCTTCTTGCCCTCGGGGGGAATTCCCCCTTTACCCCCTGACGTGGCTGTTCTCTATTGGCCCGAGGCCTTTTGGCCGTAGGGGTTTTTTGGTCATTTCACCCCCAGGACTTGGAAAAACTATAAATAGACCCCCTTGGGTGCCTTGGAGAGGATGCCTTTTCTTAGCTTCCTCCTCCCTTAGCTTCTTCTTGGTTGAGTAGAGAGAGCTCTCCAAGGCACCTAGCCTAGCCCTTTGGTGAGGGAGGGGAAGAGCTCAGGTAGCCTTCCGGGTGTGAGGTGGGACCTCCGCGCTAAAGCCGAGGGTCTGTTCATAGTCTCCTAAGTCTCCGGTCCGTGACGTTCTCTCGAGTGTAGTAGGTGTGAGGTCACCCCTTTCAGGGACCCCGAACTCCACAGAGGTCAAATTTGGCTTCAACACTTTTGGTGCGGTGAGCGTGGAGAGTGACCAGCACAGAAGATCTCGGGAGAGAGTCATGACGGGAGGTCAGGGAGGTAGTGATGATCTCGGCGAGCTCCCCACCCCAGGACCCTTTGTGGGGAGGCAAGAGTTCATGACCTCCATCTAGGGTATCATGGAGATGCTGCGAAGCATTGCTCCTCAGGGTGGCAGCTCCACCCCGACCCCCCAGGAGTTAGCTCCCCCTCTCGACGAGCCGACTCCCAGGGGTCTAGGCGAGATGACCCCAGCAGGGGGAGAAGGAAGTGCACCAGGAAGAAGGCCCGGGAAGGAGAGAATGGGCGATGGGGTCGAGCGAGACCTCACCGGCCGGGAGCTGTTCTCCACCCCGGCGAGTGCCAACCTCTCAGGCGAGCAGGTCGCGCGAGTGGAGATGGCGAGACCACCCCTTAGGGGGTCACCCTTCAGCGAGCTGATCATCTCAGCTCCCGTTCCCGAGGGGTTCAGAGAGCCAGACATGGCTTACTATACGGGGAAGGATGACCCCGTCCAACATCTGCAGTGGTTCGAGGATGTCGTCTCCATCAGGCCGATGACGGATGCCTTCAAGTGTCGCCTCTTTGCGATCACATTGAAGGAGAAGGCAAGGGACTGGTTCCATCAACTCCCTCCAAGGTCGATCTATGGGTTCGAGGACTTGAGCCGAAGCTTCCAGCTCTGCTTCTCCACCTCCAAGAAGCGGAAGAGGAGTCCTGAGTCCATCTTCCTGATAAGGCAGGGGGCCGAGGAGTCGCTGACCTGTTACGTTGACCGGTTCCAAGAGGAGATCCTGGAGGTCCAGGAGATGCCAGGGTATGCTCTCCAGATGGCCTTCACTGTTGGGCTGAAGGAGGGCTTCTTCAAGATGAGCTTGACCCGGAAGGCCCCCCTTTCCTTCGAGGAGCTGATGGAAAGGGCGGCAGAGGAGATTGCCACGGAGGCGGCCAACCCGGCATTTGTTAAGAAGTTGGCAAAGCTGACAGAGACGGAGGCAAAGGAGCAAGGTGGCTCGAGGCCTCAGGAGGGGAGAAGGAGAGAGGAGCGGAGAGCTCAGGAGGGTCCGGAACCAGGTTGGAGGCAACAGGGAGGGCCCGTTCAGGGCCCGGGAAGAGGTTACGCCCAAGATGGGGGAAACTTCCATGGGGGCCAAGGGAGGTTCAACTTCCATAAGCAAGCCCCAAGACAGCTCCTCCCCCCGCCGCAGCAAGCCTTGGCGATAGGTGGAGGAGGAAGAGGTAACAGGAGAGAGCACCCAGCCCGCCGAAGGAGGGGAGGAGCGCTACCGTACTGTGACTTCCACCAGGTGGAGGGGCACGCCACGGCTACCTGCCCCGAGTTTCTAGAAGTGAGGGGGGCGAGAGGCCCTGCCCAGCCGCAGCCACCAGTGCGGGTTGAAGAGGTTCTGCCCCAAGGAGGGGGTGATGATGTATGTGAGGACCGGGTCGATGTCGGACCCCGAGGCGGTATAGCGGTGATCCATGGTGGAGTGGGGGTTGAGGCCACTTGGAAGGCAAGCCTCCACGTCATGTATCGAAGGAGCGTCGCCTCAACCTCCCAGACACCGCCCCAGGAGGAGAAGATCACCTTCTCGGTGAAGGACCTGCCGGATCATGAGGATCCGTTCTGCGATGCGCTGGTCATCCAGACGGCCATCGAGGGCTACACCGTCTCCCGGATCCTGGTTGACAACGGGAGCTCCGTCAACGTCATTTTCAGGAAGGCGTTTGACAAGATGAAGGTAGAATCACGGAGGGTGTTGGCCTCGGACGGACCCCTGTTCGGATTTTCCGGGGAGAGGAAGGAGGTGGAAGGTGGAGTGGGACTCCAAGTTAAATTGGGGGGAGTCTCAATGAACTGCCGGTTCGTCATTGTTGACGCTCCAAGCAGCTACAATGCCATCTTCGGAAGGCCCCTCATCAACGCCTTCCGTTGTGTGCCGTCTTCCTTCCACCAATGCCTCAAGTTCAACTCAGGAGGGATCCAGGTCAGAGTCAAGGGAGACTCCAGGATGGCAAGACAGTGTTATGTCACGGCTGTCAACACCATCTCTTGGTTGGCCAAGGCAGAGGAGATGGAGAAGGTCATGGAGAGCCTAAGCAGGATGGAAGTGTACGGCGAGCAGGAAGCGGATGGCGACCACCAGGCCCAGACCCCCTGAGGAAGCCTCGACCCGGCTGAGTCATGTATGTTTTTTATGTTGTTTTGAGTCCAGCCCCCGACCGGCTGAGTCGGGGGGGGGGGGGGTCATGTAACTCATCTTATTCCCCGTTTGAGGATGTTGGATTTGGTAAAGTTCAAGTGACAAGCCTGGTTCCCCACCCCCGAGAGGATCTCCTCAGCCAGGCTCCCACTAGCTGGTTGGGTCGAATGTGCCTCGGGGAGATCTAGTCCCACCCCCGAGAGGATCTCCTCAGTCAGGCTCCCACTAGCTGGTTGGGTCGAATGTGCCTCGGGGAGATCTAGTCCCACCCCCGAGAGGATCTCCTCAGCCAGGCTCCCACTAGCTGGTTGGGTCGAATGTGCCTCGGGGAGATCAAGTCCCACCCCCGAGAGGATCTCCTCAGCCAGGCTCCCACTAGCTGGTTGGGTCGAATGTGCCTCGGGGAGAGTAAGTCCCACCCCCGAGAGGATCTCCTCAGCCAGGCTCCCACTAGCTGGTTGGGTCGAATGTGCCTCGGGGAGATCTAGTCCCACCCCCGAGAGGATCTCCTCAGCCAGGCTCCCACTAGCTGGTTGGGTCGAATGTGCCTCGGGGAGATCAAGTCCCACCCCCGAGAGGATCTCCTCAGCCAGGCTCCCACTAGCTGGTTGGGTCGAATGTGCCTCGGGGAGAGTAAGTCCCACCCCCGAGAGGATCTCCTCAGCCA
This sequence comes from Platanthera guangdongensis, assembly GCA_039583875.1. Taxonomy (NCBI): domain Eukaryota; kingdom Viridiplantae; phylum Streptophyta; class Magnoliopsida; order Asparagales; family Orchidaceae; genus Platanthera; species Platanthera guangdongensis. The sequence goes on from CM077149.1 coordinate 129,803,219, forward strand.
GGCTCCCACTAGCTGGTTGGGTCGAATGTGCCTCGGGGAGAGTAAGTGCCACCCCCGAGAGGATCTCCTCAGCCAGACTCCCACTAGCTGGTTGGGTCGAATGTGCCTCGGGAAGATCAAGCCTCACCCCCGAGAGGATCTCCTCAGCCAGGCTCCCACTAGCTGGTTGGGTCTAATGTGCCTCGGGGAGATCGAGTTCCAACCCCGAGAGGATCTCCTCAGCCAGGCTCCCACTAGCTGGTTGGGTCGAATGTGCCTCGGGGAGATCAAGTCCCACCCCCGAGAGGATCTCCTCAGCCAGGCTCCCACTAGCTGGTTGGGTCGAATGTGCCTCGGGGAGAGTAAGTCCCACCCCCGAGAGGATCTCCTCAGCCAGGCTCCCACTAGCTGGTTGGGTCGAATGTGCCTCGGGGAGATCTATTCCCACCCCCGAGAGGATCTCCTCAGCCAGGCTCCCACTAGCTGGTTGGGTCGAATGTGCCTCGGGGAGATCAAGTCCCACCCACGAGAGGATCTCCTCATCCAGGCTCCCACTAGCTGGTTGGGTCGAATGTGCCTCAGGGAGAGTAAGTCCCACCCCCGAGAGGATCTCCTCAGCCAGGCTCCCACTAGCTGGTTGGGTCGAATGTGCCTCGGGGAGATCTAGTCCCACCCCCGAGAGGATCTCCTCAGCCAGGCCCCCACTAGCTGGTTGGGTCGAATGTGCCTCGGGGAGAGTAAGTCCCACCCCCGAGAGGATCTCCTCAGCCAGGCTCCCACTAGCTGGTTGGGTCGAATGTGCCTCGGGGGGAGTAAAAGCCCCTTTGCTCTGATGAGAATCCCGTTGCCAGGCTCTCACTAGCTGGCAGGGCTGGTGGTACCTCTCGTGGAGGCTAAGTATTTTTTACCTTGAGGGGGTCTCGCCACCCAGGCTCCCATAGCTGGCGTGGCAAGTTGACTCCCTGGAGAGGCGCGCAAGGAAATTGCACTCAGCGAATACGTTGGGTTGGACATTTCTTTCCGAGTTTGTGCCAACCTCGAAAAGAGCGAGGATTGTGTACAACCCCGTATTCGCCCTTGTATAGTTTTAAGCTTTTGGGAGATTTTGCACTCTCGGTGGCCAATTTTGGCTCTAGCTTGGAAACATACTAGTAGGGGGAGGAAAAATCTACCTCCCCCCAGTGGCCCTCTTTTGGGGGGCGGGTGCGACAAGTTGGCTAACACCAGCCCCCGTCCCTATAGGTGCTTGGCGGCCTGGTAGGGCGAGACCGGCCGGGGCCAGGGTCTCGCCCCCGCCTCCTTCTGCTTGGCGGCCTGGTGGGGCGAGACCGGCCAGGGGCCGGGGTCTCTCCCCTGCCCCTTCTAGCCTGGCGGCCTGGTGGGGCGAGACCGGCCGGGGGCCGGGGTCTCGCCCCTGCTCCCTCTAGCCTGGCGGCCTGGTGGGGCGAGACCGGCCGGGGGCCGGGGTCTCGCCCCTGCTCCTTCTAGCCTGGTGATAACTTCGCAAAAAGAAGTTATCTTCATCTCTATTTTAGCCATTTTTAGCCATGTTATGTGATATTTATACATGAAAAGTAGATAAAATCCAATTGCCGCTTGTTTTGGAGTCAAAATGTTTGTACTTTAATTGTTTATATGTTTTTATGATAGGATTCAGGGAGAATTTAAGTCAAGGATTGAAGACTAAGGATTGTGAAAAATCTGGGAAAAATGTTACAACATATTCTCAACATTCTGGTAGGTCAAACTGTGCAGAAAAACAGAACCAGAAATGTTGCAACATATTCACAACATTTTTGGCAGTTACAGGAAATTCAAATCCGAAAATGCCAAGTTTTGGACAGTTACAACCTATTTTAAAGCATCCATTCAGCATTTTAAAATGACTGGATGTGGGGCCCACTAGGAGAAAAAGAGGGAAAGTTTAAAAGAGGAAAATTTCAGCCATAAAAGGGGGGGATTCATTTCTATTCTGGGGGAGCCATTAGAGGAGAAGAAAAACTGCAGGGAGAGGATTTTCGGCCAAGGAAGAACCAGTCCAGTCTTGGCATTCGGGCTGAAGGAAACGCTTCCACATCACTGGAGAAGGGAAGATTCGCATTTCTTTCGAAATGTTTAGTAAGATCTCTTCAGTTTTGTGTTATTTTCCCGCAGTCATGAACTAAAACTCTCTAGTCTTGCATGATGAGAGTAGTGTGTGTATTTTGATGATGAACATCTTTGATTTTGGGTTTGTTTTGTGATTATCTTTATGGATCTTGTGATTTTTATGGTGAAATTGTTGGATCATGTCCTTTTATTATATTGCGCCGCGAGAATCGAGAGAAGAGCGGCGTAACGTTAAATTAAGGGCTAGTTTATCGCAGTGCGAGATTCGAGAGATGAGCAGTGTGAATCATTAACCAACATTTCTTTATTTTTACGGCGTTTCAAGAATCGAGAGAGGAGAAACGTGCGTGCATCACAAAAATCTATTGAGTTTTGAAAAGTGAAAGAGATTTCCTTTTTATGCTTGCGAATTTGATTCTTGCGCTTCATAATATTTTCGTTTTTCCTAAGTTAGAGATAACTAGGGTTGCGTAGATATTAAGACTCCTTGTATCGAGAGATAAAGGTTTCTTCTTTTAAAAATCATCGCAAGATAATCCAAAGTTCAACCAAATGAAATATTTATTTTATCATCATCATGTTACACATATGAAATCAGAAATGCAAGGCTATTTTCTCTAATTGCTAAGAAAGTACTTTAAGATCTAGTTAAATTAGTTTTAATATTTATCTAAAAGTTTTAATCTATTTTCAGAAAATCAATTAATCGTTTTACTTGGATTCATAGAAACGGTGTAACTAGTAATTGTAAGCGCTAAACCCATCACTTCTCCGTGGGAACGATCTCACTCACTCTGTATTACTTGTACGGCACGTATACTTGCGTTTTCAAGCTCTATTTTGCGCTCATCAAGTTTTTGGCGCCGTTGCCGGGGAGGTGCAACGAATTTAGTGTTTTTCTTCTTACAATATTAGTGAACCTTAGTACGTGGAGGTCAAGTTTTGTTTTCACTTATCATCTTTGTCATCCGATAGTGTATGTCCAGGTATCGATTCGTCGAATTAATTCCTCTAAATTCTGAAATCGAGCGAACCTGTAGACGTAATAGAAAATCAACTAGGTTGAAAAATTCGAATCAACTCAACATGAATAATCAAAACAATGATGCTGACGTTCATCAAGAGGGACGGGACTTAGGAGGCCAAGTAGAGCATAACGGGCACCCAATGGAAAATAGGAGAACATGCCGTGACTATAATATGCCTTTTAGGGGAGGGGTACAATTTAGTATCGCTAGACCTGCTGTAGAGGCTAACAACTTTAAAATTGATTCCACGGCGATGCAACTTGTCCAGAATAATAAGTTTAGTGACCATAACCATGAAGACCCAAACTCTCATCTAAGAACGTTCATAGAAATCTGTGACACATTTAAGATTAATGGCGCATCCGAAGAAGCCATTAAATTGCGATTATTTCCTTTCTCTCTAGAAGGGAAAGCAAAAGATTGGTTGAACTCGTTGCCTAATGGGTCTATTACTACTTGGGCTATATTGGTTGAAAAATTTTTATCCAAATATTTCCCTCCATCTAAAACTGCTAAGTTAATGCGGGATATCTCTACATTCATGCAAGCGAATGGAGAAACCCTATATGATGCGTGGGAACGATTTAAGGAATTATTACGCAGATGTCCCCACCATGGGCTAGCCATTCACCAACAAGTATGGACGTTTTATAACAGCCTTCAGACATCTACAATGATCCAAGTAGATGGAGCTGCGGGAGGTTCGTTGATGAACAAGTACCCTGAAGATGCATACGGTATTTTAGAAGATCTATCTTCTAATAATTACCACACGATCGAGCGTCAAGTACATCCTCCCACTACGGCAGGATTATATCAAGTTGACCAATTAACGTCATTTGCAGCCCAAATGACGTCCCAATTTAATACCATTAATAAGAGGTTAGATGCTTTGACGTTGAACCAAAATCAAATGAATCCTCAAGTCAATAGCATTATTACTCCCATGGTTTCTCCTAACCCCACCTTAACAATTGAACAACTTGTAGGGGGTAATGAAGAAGTTAATTATTTAGGAGGGCATTATAAGCAAAATACAAACCCATACCCAAACCATTATAATCCTGAATGGAGAAACCATCCTAACTTCTCTTGGAAGAACAACTCCGGTCCTACCCCACCACACTTATTTAATTCTAATGCTAATCCTCAACATCAAAACAATCACTCCAACCAAGCGGGACCATCTAGAAAGGTAACGGATGACTTCATCATTGAATCAATGCAAAAGAATGAAGCCCGTTTCTCTAGTTTGGAAGGGTCAATGAGAATGATTGAATCGCAACTAGGACAAATCGCCACCGCTTTAAGTATGCGACCGCAAGGCACACTCCCTACGGATACCACACCCAATCCCAAGGGAGAAAATCATCATTGTAAGGCCATTACATTGCAAAGTGGGCGTGAGTTAGTAGTTGGTCAAGAAACTAATCCACATGAACAAGATAAAAATCAAGACCAAGAAGAATTCAAGGGTCCTAGTGAGCAAGTAATAATAGGAAGAAATGAGGACGATAAGAGTGAGGAGGAAGGAGTAATAAAAAGAAGAAATGATAAGGTAATAGAAGGAGAAAAAGAGGAAAGAAGGAAGGAGAACCCACGAACCTATCCACCACCACCTTTCCCCCAAAGACTAAAAAAGAGCAAATTGGATCAACAATTTCAGAAATTCTTAGAAATCTTTAAGAAGTTGCAAGTTAATATACCCTTTGCCGAAGCATTAGAACAGATGCCGAGTTACGTAAAGTTCATGAAAGACATCTTAAATAAAAAGCGGAAGTTTGGCGTGAACGAAACGGTAACCCTTACACATGAATGTAGTGCAATCCTCCAAAGAAGATTGCCACCAAAACTAAAGGACCCCGGAAGCTTCACGATTCCGTGTTCTATTGGACATCAATTCGAGGGAAAGGCTTTGTGCGATCTAGGGGCGAGCATAAATCTTATGCCACTTTCAATTTATAAGAAGTTAGGGTTGGGGGAGATTTCCAAAACATCGATTACATTACAATTAGCAGATAAATCTCTAACCTATCCAAAGGGGATTGTAGAAGACGTCTTAGTCAAGGTAGAAAAATTTATTTTTCCGGCAGATTTTGTGGTATTAGACATGAAGGAAGACAAGGAAGTCCCCATTATAGTGGGTAGGCCTTTCTTAGCCACCGGAAAAACTTTGATTGATGTACACAAGGGTGAGTTAACCATGAGGGTTAACGATGAACAAGTGACTTTTAATGTACTAAAAGCCATGAAATTTCCTCGTTTAGAAGAAGATGACATAGAGGAAGTTAAGAGTGTGACCTTTTATGATTACAACTTAAGTGAGGATCTAGAAGAAGATGAAGAGGAGGGGACGGATGAAGAGAAATCTCATTGTGAGAACGAAATTCAAGAATGCTTTGAAATAAGTGCACGTCCACCGACATTCACTCGTAAGCCGGAGATTTTAGATATGACAGATAAGACATGTGCAAATAAACCTTCCATCATTAGTCCTCCCACACTTGAGTTGAAACCATTACCTGAACATTTGGCCTACGCTTATCTAGGAGACAATGATACATTACCGGTCATTGTCAACTCAAAATTATCACCAAATCAACATCAACAACTCATAGATTTGCTGAAGCAATTTAAATTAGCCATAGGTTGGACGATCGCGGACATAAGAGGGATTAGTCCTTCGGTATGCATGCACAAGATTCTCCTAGAAGAATCTTATAAAGGTTCCATTGAGCCTCAACGCCGTCTCTGTCCACCTATGAAAGAGGTCGTAAAGAAAGAAATAATAAAATGGTTAGACGCAGGGATAATATATCCTATCTCCGATAGTTCTTGGGTCTCTCCGGTTCAATGTGTTCCGAAGAAAGGAGGGATGACCGTAATAAAAAATGATAAGAATGAGTTAATATCGACTAGAACTATTACCGGATGGCGCATTTGTATGGATTATCGCAAGCTTAATAAGGCTACTAGAAAAGACCACTTTCCATTGCCTTTCATAGATCAAGTTCTAGATAAGTTGTCCGGTAATGATTTCTTCTGCTTCCTAGACGGCTATTCCGGGTATAACCAAATCACGGTTGACCCGGAAGATCAAGAGAAAACGACCTTAACGTGCCCTTACGGAACATTCGCCTTTAGGAGAATGCCATTTGGTCTATGCAATGCACCAGCCACGTTCCAACGGTGTATGATTGATATATTTTCAGAAATCATGGATCATGGTATAGAGATCTTCATGATGATTTCTCCATCTTCGGAAAATCATTTGGAGAGTGTTTGGAGTGCTTAGAAAGAGTGCTTGTGCGATGTATTGAAACTAACCTTGTGCTGAATTGGGAAAAGTGCCATTTCATGGTACGCGAAGGCATCGTGTTAGGCCATCATGTGTCAAGAAAGGGGTTAGAAGTAGATAAGGCCAAAATTGAGGTCATTGAGAAATTACCTCCTCCTAGGAATGTGAAAGAGTTAAGGAGTTTCCTTGGGCATGCATGATTTTACCGAAGGTTTATCAAAGATTTTGCTAGGATTGCAAAACCTCTTAGTGGATTGTTGGAAAAGGATACGAAATTTCATTTTGACGAAGACTGTTTGAGTGCATTTAGTAAACTGAAAAAGCAATTAACCACGGCACCAATTGTGGTGGCACCCGACTGGGGTGAACCATTTGTCCTTATGTGTGATGCGAGTGACTATGCCGTGGGTGTAGTTCTAGGTCAAGTTAGGGAGAAGCTTTTTCACACCATAGCCTACGCGAGCAAAACTCTGATTGAAGCTCAAATCAATTACACCACGACTGAGAAGGAGTTGTTGGCAGTAGTCTTCGCCTTTGAAAAGTTTCGATCTTAGCTTTTATGCACTCAAGTCACCGTTTTTACTGATCATGCGGCTATCCGTTATTTGATGGAAAAAAGAGATACAAAGCCAAGGTTGATTCGTTGGGTACTATTATTGCAGGAATTCGATTTGGAGATTAAGGACAGAAAGGGCGTAGATAACCCTGTAGCAGACCATCTTTCCAGGATCGAACCAAAGGAATCTTATTATCATTCAGAGATTGAGGAGAGATTTCCAGATGAGCAAATCTTAGCTATATCAGAGGGGTTAGTGCCATGGTACGCCGATTACGTCAATTACCTCGTCAGTAACATCTTACCTTCAGATTTAAACTACCAACAACGAAAGAGGTTCTTACACCAAGTGCGGTCTTATCTTTGGGACCCACCTTATTTGTTTAAAATTGGTGCTGATGGAGTAGTGAGGAGATGTATACCAGAAGTAGAAATGCATCCTATTTTAGAAAATTGCCATAGTTCTCCCTACGGAGGACACTTCAAGGGAAATAGGACAGCTATGAAAGTCTTAGAGGCTGGGTTCTATTGGCCTACATTATATCATGATTCTAGAGAACATGTGAAAAGGTGTGATCGATGTCAAAAGGAAGAAAATATCAATAAGAACGAAGCTATGCCTATGAACCCAATTCTAGAAGTTGAGCTATTTGATGTATGGGGTATAGACTTCATGGGACCCTTTGTTAATTCGAATGGTAATTTATTTATCCTCTTAGCCGTAGACTATGTATCGAAATGGGTCGAAGCCATAGCCACGACCAAAAATGATGCAAAGGTGGTGTTATACTTCCTGAAAAACTTCATATTTAGTCGATTTGGAACACCCAAAGCTATTATAAGTGACGGGGGAAGTCACTTTTGTAATCACCAATTTGCTGCGTTGTTGAAAAAGTACGGGGTTAGGCATAAGGTAGCATTGGCATACCACCACCAAACGAATGGGTTAGTAGAAGTATCTAATAGAGAGATCAAGAAAATCTTGGCTAAAACGGTAAGTGTAAATTGCAAGGACTGGTCTCAAAAGCTTAACGATGCCTTATGGGCATATAGAACCGCTTTCAAGACCCCAATTGGTGTTACCCCGTATCGTTTAGTTTACGGCAAGGCTTGTCACTTACCGTTGGAGTTGGAATATCGGGCATATTGGGCCATTAAGAAAATCAACTTTGACTTTCAAGAAGCCGGTAAATCTAGACTACTACAGTTAAATGAATTGGAGGAGATCCGGACTCAGGCGTATGAAAGTGCAAGGGTTTATAAGGACCGTACAAAAATGTGGCATGACCGCCATCTTACGGACAAAAATTTACAACCAGGGAAACTAGTTCTATTATTCAATTCACGATTAAAAATTTTTCCCGGGAAATTAAAATCTAGGTGGTCGGGCCCGTTTCGGGTCAAGGAAGTTCTTCCTTATGGGGTCGTTACTATCATCAATGAAAAAGATCATTCGGAGTTTAAGGTCAATGACGGACGTCTTAAGGCTTATTTAGGGAACGAAAATGAACGAGCAATATCGTTCATACACTTGAAATAAAATTTTCGAGCCGCTGAATGTCCAGCCGGGACATTAACTAAGGCGCTTCTGGGGAGGCAACCCCAAATTTTAATGTTAAGTTCTTTATTATTTTTGTTATTTTTGTTTTGTTTGTTTCTATTTCTCTCAAGAATTCCGTTCAAAAAGAAAAAAAATGATGCATGACTGAATCCCTATGGTCTCGAACGCTTAAACCCGTATTTCCCCTTCATTCAGTGCTAGCCAAGGCTCAAAATCGGCTCAGAAAAAAATGTTGCAACATTTTCGAAAAATGTTGCAACAAATTTTTCTCTGCCTTCTTCCCTTACAAGAGCGGAAATTCAGGCGGTGACCGGTTCAACTGCGTAATTAACCGGCTGCCTGCGGGATTTAGCTGAACCGGCTGTCTAATTGGTTATTAATTAATCTTTTTTACCTACTTAGCCGGTTCAATTAGCATAAGCTGTGCATTTACTTTCCGCTTGCTATTAAAAGCCCGATCTCCCCAAATCCGCTGCTACCCCCGATCCCTTTTGCTCCAGGAAACCCTACATCATCTTTCTCGCCCCGCTCCGACTCATCCGCCGGCGGCAGCAACCCCGCGACAGCGCCGATCAGGAAATACCCCCCCCCCTCTCGCGGTCCTATCACGAAGCTATCACTTACCGTTGGAGTTGAAGTACCATGGCCCCCAAGAAAGGTAGAGAGAAGGCGGTGGCGGCGCACAAGCACTCAAGATTCATCAACGAAGAAGCCATGGCTCGCTACGAACTGCTTAAGGTAAAGCCCGTCATCTATGAACGCGGGTTTCAACTGGAAGTTCGTGGTTGGAGTCAAGCGTATGTGCGGCAAATAGACAAGTTCGGTTGGACCTCCTTCTGCCATCCACGCACTGATGCTGTCCTACCGTGGGTGTATGAATTTTACGCCAACGCCAAGTTCCACACTGATGGAAAAATTCACATACGGGGGAAGGAAGTCGATTTCTCCGCGGAAGGTATAAACTCCTACTTCGATTTATCAAATCTGGATTGTGATGTCTTCCAGTCGATTAGAACTTCTAATCCATACGATATCGCCACCACATTGAGCCTCACTAGAAACATCACGTGGGTTAATGAATCAAAGCATGTCCTGCATTCGACTCTTTTTACTCGTGAAGCTAAAGTTTGGCTGCTTTTCATAAACTCAAGTATTATGCCGACGAAACACTCCAACCATGTCTCCTTCGATAGGGCTTGCATTATACATAGCATTATAAAAGGGATTCCCATTAATGTAGGACATATTATTTCCAGTCAAATCCTAAAAAAAGTCAAAACGGAGGGGGGTACTCAGCTGTGGTTTCCCACGCTCATCACATCGTTGTGCCGTTACGCCGGGGTATCTCTCGCCGACATGGACACTACCACCATTGTAGGTCGGCCGATCACATTTTCTGTGATCTCCTCCTATATTAGAGTATCTTCCGAGGAGCCACCTCCCAAATCCGCTCCGAAACAACGCCCTACCGTATCTTCGAGCAAAACCACCCAACCTCCAATTCCACCACCACTTTCCCCAAATCCCCCGGATTGGCCGATCATCTTTAAATATTTGCAAGGCACCGCCAAATATCAGCGCCAACAACATCGTGATATAGTCTCGCATTTAAACATTTTTCATCACAATCAAGTAGCCATTCTCCGCCATTTGAATGTACCTGAGGACAAGATAGCAGTCCACGATGTGAATCCTGCTTGGTATGACAACAAGCCCTCTACTTCTAAGGGAAATGAGGCGGCATCCTCAACAAATCCACTTGATGAAACAGAAGCGGTCGAGGAGGATGCAGCCTTTGCAGCCGGCGAAGACGACGAAATGAAGGAATTTTTGGACGATGACGACTCGGACGGGGTCGATGACGCTGACGACGATGAGGGGGATGGTTGACACTCCACAACTCAGAATCTGGGAAATTTACTTTGCGCTCTTACTGCGAAATGATAGTTTTGTTTTTTGGGAAATCTCTATGGTGAAACATTTCAGTGTTAGTACAGTACTTTATTTTATTTACATATTGCTCTTGTCAAAATTGTGGAGATAGATTGACTCCTTGGACGCTCGTTATCGGTTTTCCTACATGACTACTTTGTTCTATTACTGCTGAACTTGTTGAACTGCATGCTAATCACTGAATGCTAAGTACTGTTGACGTATTACTTGGTTATTTATTTTCTAGCACTAATCTTTGTAACTGTTACTTGTTGCACTATGGTTGATCACTTCCCTAGCTGTTTTTTTTCCCGTTTCCTGAAATGTTGTTTTCATGAATTATTGCTATATGTTTTCATGCCGTGAAGTTATACCTGTTACTCAATACCTTCACTGTTTTAATGCAAACTCTTTATTATAATCTGCTACTTCGTGGGATATTCCGTTCATCTCTTATACTTTTATGTTCCACTTCACCCATATTTATATGCTGGCGACTCACATGTGAAACTTTCTTTTTATTCCACTCTTATGATTTATGAAGTTCGCAATCGCATACAAGACTATTATATTTGCTACAACTGCTTTACTAGGGACTAGTAAAGGTTAAAGTATGGGGGCATGTCCCTTCTATACCTTGCTTGACAAAGCTTTTATGGGGTATATTTTAGACCTGCTTGCTCTTCATTTTTTTTTTATTATTAATAAATTTATTCAAGTTTTTCAAATTAATTGTAAGTTTAGACGAGGCAGTCCTATGAGTTAGACTATTAAATTGTAATTAGACTGATTGGTTAAAGCTCGATTAAGAAATCTATCTCACATTCATGCACTATAGTTCTTACAAATGTTTACCCCCTTTTAACTTATTTAATTAACTTCGGATCCTAATGGGATTAGATCGAGTATGTTCTAATTCAATGATAGTCGCCAATATATTGAGTGTACGTAGTTAACCTTGCTTCCACGTAAATCCTTACCTTTGTGGCCATCACATATTACTTTTGAGCCTAAAGACTTGATTATTCATTTCCCTATGTTCCTTAGCTAGTAGACTGACCACTTATGGGTGTTAAAACAAAAAAATTTGTGTATATCATAGTGACATGTGGCCTAAGTTAGCTCCGGCTTACTTGGAATGATCCCAACTATGATAAAAAAAAGGATATATATAGCATAGTGATATGTGGCCTAAGTTAGCTTCGGCTTACTTGGAATGATCCCAACTGTGCAAATATCAAAAGAAAGAAAAAAAAATTGTTGAAAGTTAAACCCCATAAGTTGGCAAGCTACTAAGTTAATTAGAATCATTGGCTACCCACCTCTCCAAAATTCATCAAGTCGTTTTTATTTGGCATCGGTTTCTACCAAACTCGTGTAGAGGTCATATCAAAGCCTTAGACTACTCTTGATCTATCCTATTGGTGACGAAGTTTATCGAAAATGAATTGTAAGGGATGTAGACAATTTGTTAAGGGCATCACATATAACACTTGAATTCTTAATTGAGCCTTATCTTATATCTATCTGATAGAATTATGAAAGTTTGAATTCTTATGGACTAGCAAGTCTAGCATCAGTTAATGAGAATTACTTGAAGCTATTTTGGTTAACTTATAATGAAGAGTAGACGAAAATGAAATTATACTGTCATAAATCTTTGTCACATCATGATTTATAATGATTTACCTTTGCTAGGGACTAGCAAAGAACTAAGCATGGGGGTGTGATAACTTCGCAAAAAGAAGTTATCTTCATCTCTATTTTAGCTATTTTTAGCCATGTTATGTGATATTTATACATGAAAAGTAGATAAAATCCAATTGCCGCTTGTTTTGGAGTCAAAATGTTTGTACTTTAATTGTTTATATGTTTTTATGATAGGATTCAGGGAGAATTTAAGTCAAGGATTGAAGACTAAGGATTGTGAAAAATCTGGGAAAAATGTTACAACATATTCTCAACATTCTGGCAGGTCAAACTGTGCAGAAAAACAGAACCAGAAATGTTGCAACATATTCACAACATTTTTGGCAGTTACAGGAAATTCAAATCCAAAAATGCCAAGTTTTGGACAGTTACAACCTATTTTAAAGCATCCATTCAGCATTTTAAAATGACTGGATGTGGGGCCCACTAGGAGAAAAAGAGAGAAAGTTTAAAAGAGGAAAATTTCAGCCATAAAAGGGGGGGATTCATTTCTATTCTGGGGGAGCCATTAGAGGAGAAGAAAAACTGCAGGGAGAGGATTTTCGGCCAAGGAAGAACCAGTCCAGTCTTGGCATTCGGGCTGAAGGAAACGCTTCCACATCACTGGAGAAGGGAAGATTCGCATTTCTTTCGAAATGTTTAGTAAGATCTCTTCAGTTTTGTGTTATTTTCCCGCAGTCATGAACTAAAACTCTCTAGTCTTGCATGATGAGAGTAGTATGTGTATTTTGATGATGAACATCTTTGATTTTGAGTTTGTTTTGTGATTATCTTTATGGATCTTGTGATTTTTATGGTGAAATTATTGGATCATGTCCTTTTATTATATTGCGCTGCGAGAATCGAGAGAAGAGCGGCGTAACGTTAAATTAAGGGCTAGTTTATCGCAGTGCGAGATTCGAGAGATGAGCAGTGTGAATCATTAACCAACATTTCTTTATTTTTACGGCGTTTCAAGAATCGAGAGAGGAGAAACGTGCGTGCATCACAAAAATCTATTGAGTTTTGAAAAGTGAAAGAGATTTCCTTTTTATGCTTGCGAATTTGATTATTGCGCTTCATAATATTTTTGTTTTTCCTAAGTTAGAGATAACTAGGGTTGCGTAGATATTAAGACTCCTTGTATCGAGAGATAAATGTTTCTTCTTTTAAAAATCATCGCAAGATAATCCAAAGTTCAACCAAATGAAATATTTATTTTATCATCATCATGTTACACATATGAAATCAGAAATGCAAGGCTATTTTCTCTAATTGCTAAGAAAGTACTTTAAGATCTAGTTAAATTAGTTTTAATATTTATCTAAAAGTTTTAATCTATTTTCAGAAAATCAATTAATCGTTTTACTTGGATTCATAGAAACAGTGTAACTAGTAATTGTAAGCGCTAAACCCATCACTTCTCCGTGGGAACGATCTCACTCACTCTGTATTACTTGTACGGCACGTATACTTGCGTTTTCAAGCTCTATTTTGCGCCCATCACCTGGCGGCCTGGTGGGGCGAGACCGGCCGGGGGCCGGGGTCTCGCCCCTGCCCCTTCTAGCCTGGCGGCCTGGAGGGGCGAGACCGGCCGGGGGCCGGGGTCTCGCCCCTACCCCTTCTAGCCTGGCGGCCTGGTGGGGCGAGACCGGCCGGGGGCCGGGGTCTCGCCCCTGCCCCTTCTAGCCTGGCGGCCTGGTGGGGCGAGACCGGCCGGGGCCGGGGTCTCGCCCCTGCTCCTTCTGCCTGGCGTCCTGGTGGGGCGAGACCGGCCGGGGGCCGGGGTCTCGCCCCTGCTCCTTCTAGCCTGGCGGCCTGGTGGGGCGAGACCGGCCGGGGGCCGGGGTCTCGCCCCCTGCCCTTTCTAGCTTGGCGGCCTGGCGGGGCGAGACCGGTCAGAGGTCGCGGTCTCGCCCTTGCCCCCCTGCAGTTTTACCTTCTTGCCCTTGGGGGGAATTCCCCCTTTACCCCCTGACGTGGCTGTTCTCTATTGGCCCGAGGCCTTTTGGCCGTAGGGGTTTTTTGGTCATTTCACCCCCAGGACTTGGAAAAACTATAAATAGACCCCCTTGGGTGCCTTGGAGAGGATGCCTTTTCTTAGCTTCCTCCTCCCTTAGCTTCTTCTTGGTTGAGTAGAGAGAGCTCTCCAAGGCACCTAGCCTAGCCCTTTGGTGAGGGAGGGGAAGAGCTCAGGTAGCCTTCCGGGTGTGAGGTGGGACCTCCGCACTAGAGCCGAGGGTCTGTTCATAGTCTCCTAAGTCTCCGGTCCGTGACGTTCTCTCGAGTGTAGTAGGTGTGAGGTCACCCCTTTCAGGGACCCCGAACTTCACAGAGGTCAAATTTGGCTTCAACAGAGATAGCATGAGAGAAGAACGTCATGACCCCAATAAGACTGAGAGAAATTCATTTGTAACAGAAGGCTGCGAGCAACATCCAAGAGATGACGATTCTTGTGTTCAATAATGTCATTCTGTTGAGAGGTATAGGGGCAAAAAGTTTGATGAATCAAACCATGATTAACACAAAAATTAGAAAAATATCGGCTGACATATTCCTTGACATTATCAGTACAAAGAACCTGAATAGTCACCCAAAACTGTGTCAAGATCTCATGATAAAAGGCCGTAAATATAGTGTAAAGTTTAGAACAATCTTTCAGGAGATAGAGCCAAGTGCACTAGGAGAAATCATCAATGAAAGTGACAAAGTATAATCTATCTCTACCAACAGTGGCAGTAGGAGCAGGACCCCAGATGTCAGAATGAACAACTTCAAAAGGACGCGAAGAACTACGTCCCGTGCGTGCTGGAAAAGAAGAGCGATGATGTTTGCCAAACTGACAGGCCTCACAAGTCAAAGGAGAATTCTCATGAGGAAGATCTGGAAGAAGCTGGTGGATGAGACGAGAAGGAGGATGGCCAAGATGAAGATGCCACTGTTGAAGAGTTGAAGAAGCAGAAAGAGCAATGTCATGGTCAAAAAGAACAGGCCACCACTAGCAGTCCCAGTAGCAATCGTAGCTTTGGTCACACAATCCGAGAAGGAACAAGTGGCACCCGTAAAAATAACTGTACAATTCAACTAAGTGCAAAGAGCATGAACAGAGAGTAAATTGCATGGGAAAGTAGGGATATAGAGAGTGTCCTCTAGCAGCAAAGACGAAGAGAGACGCACAATGCTAACACCATGCACAGGAGCAGAAGTCTCGTCAGCAATAACCACTGGAGACAGCCTGTTCTGTTCAAGCAAAGAGGAAAATAAACGAGAGTTGCCAGTCATGTGATAATTGGCCCCAGAATCAATAATTCATTTATCAGAGGAGGCCAAAAGAGAACGAGTAGTAGAAGAGAGAAGACAAGCCATCCGCAAGAAGAAACAGGAAAGCAAAAAAGACTAACCGCATAGTTAGAAACAAGCCGCATAAGAATAAGTCGGCAAAGAAGGCGCATGAATTAACCGACCTTAGGAAAGGTCGCAAAAAAAGGAGAGACCGCATAGTCACGGTGTCAACACACCAGCGGCTAGAGAAGAGGCCGCAACCAAAATACAGAGAGAAAAGAAAGGAGAAGTGGAGACCGTATGGTCACGGTGTCAACACACCAGTGGCAAGGAATACGTCGCGACCAAAATGCGGTACTTGCAGGAAAGAAGAAACAAGCCGCAGGAAGACAACCCGCGGGAAGAAAGAAGAGAAGAAAGAGAAAACTGCGAAGAAGTCGTGCGAACAGAACAAGCCATAACAAAGAGCGATAAACAAGGGCGGTTAGAGCAAAAGAAGCCGCATAGCAAACCGCGCGAATAAGAAGAAAGAGAAGAGCACGAGCCCTCCCGGTCAAGCTGACAACACACCAGCGGCCAGGAAGAAGCCGCGACCAAAAGGAGAAACACAAAAAAGAAGTGTGGTTAGCAAAGAAAGTCGGGCGAACAGAAAAGTATGGTAGGAAGCAAGGCGCAAGCACAACGAGAAGAAAGGGAGGGGAAAGAAACCAGACAAACCGAAAGAAGCCGGTGGAAGAGGTCGCGGGGTTAAAGCAACAAACCACGATCTTCTTGAAGCAAAAGATCAGTTCGCTCCGATACTATGTGTAAAATGGACAAAGAGCTAAATAAACCGCAAACTTTATTACTCCAAAAAGATAATTATTACATAGGTATGCCCCCTTATTTATAGAAACTGGAGGAGATGAGAAAATTACAACAAATGATGTGGGACTAAATACAATTTGTGCGGCTTATGCGGTTTGACAACGTCAAACACACACTATATAGAAGAATAACAAAAACTTTCAACAACACCAAGACAAACCGCCAGTCCGCCAGGGAAGACCGTTGGTCAAGCAGACTGCTGCGACTGTCCTCCAGGCCGCAGTTGCGGCTTAACCACCTGTCCACTGCTGCGGCTTCAACCAGACCACTATGGCTTCAACCAGACTGCTGTGACTGTCCTCCAAACCTCCACTACTGTTGTCCACCAGACCACAAGCCGAGGTTTATCACCAGTCTGTCGGACCAGACCGCTAGGTCGCTTGATCAACCAAACCGTTGCGGTTAGACTCCAGTCTGCTCGGTCTCTTCAATCTTCAACACAACATAACTTAAATACAATGCCATCACGTCTTATGCACGAATGCTACAATACTACGATAAGAAATTTGACTGCTCTTATCGAAGAATATCACTACTTATAACTGCAATTACTAAGTCATTTAACACTGCCTTTGGTAATTTAACTATGCGAGTCAGTTTAATAATTAAATTACCCAAATCAATGCAAAAAAAATAATTACCACATAGCTTAGTAACGTAGGATTAAGCTAGCCATTGAGTATCATGAAAGTACAAAGTATAATATTTTACACACCCATAACAAGAGTAAATACAGATAAGAGATGATGAATGGAATATTTTTTTAAAAAAACAAGAAATAAATTTCAGATTAGCATTCCCTTTCTCATACGGCATGTGGTTCTTGTGAGCCTCAGACGAGGGAATGTAAGCCATAGTTTCAGACTTGGTGTTTTTCAGTTGTGAGACGTGTTCCACTCCGGAAGCACTTCAGTTCAGCCAGAGCGTCTTCGGGTCGCCATTTGGGCTCCAATATCAGTCATAATCTGCAAATCATAAACCATAAAAAAATTAGAATACCAAAATTTTAGAAAAAGAAACATGGTATCTCAAAATCAAAATAAGTAATTACTCAGGTAGCAAGAGAATGCATAAGACATAATTTCAGTAAACAACTTATAATTTTGCATTGAATGATTCAACAACTAGTAATAAAATATTTACATATTTTCAGTTACAAGTTAATTATGCACTTTTCTACTGTTATTGGGAGTAGTCTTTCTTAATCTCTAATGGGGCTGACTCAGTTGCAACTTATTTTTACAAGGGTCACTGGTGGGGAGCTGCGCATAAGCTAAGCAGCGTGGTCCTTTGTTCTTGTTCGTCATTTGATTCAGTTGTTTTTTTAGTTCAGTTATTGTACTTGCATTTGAGCTATGTATCAGGATGACTTTTTCGCTTTAATGTATCAGACAATGTTAAAATTTTCAGTAAATGTAAAATGTTTGGCTATTTTCTTTATTATTGGCTCTGTGAATCAACTTAAAAGGTACACATATTTTTTCTCATTTTCAATCTTTCTTACTTGAGTCGTAAGCTTACTTTAGTACTTTATTTAACCATGTTTGCTATGTACTAGTTTTAATATCGTTTTTTAGTTTACTTCTTATCGCGGGACCTGACCAGACTGCTGATTTGTTGTTAAACTAGGTTGGGGTGTTCAAAATTATCATCAAAGCTAGGTTTAAGATTCCTTGGCCCAGAAAAGTTCACAAAGCCACAGAGCCGTAGAATTGCACCAAAATCATTTCTTTGTTAGTAGAGTTATCAAATCTTATCTAATTTTAATTTCGCGTGCATACGAAAATACTTTTCATTGTAGATCTTTCATTTGCGCCTCTCAGTAATGTTCTCTTTCTCTGTCATTTAGGCTCCTCGTACTAGTGAAGCAGGCGAATCTTCTCATCAGAATCCTGCTCCTGAGGTCGCCATAGGTGACGCCAATCCTCTAGCAGTACCAGAACCTACTGACTTAACCCAAATTGCCTAGACGGTAGCCGTAGCGTTGTTGGAATTTCAAAAAGGTCAACCTGTACAGATGCCAACACCAGTACTAGCACCTGTAGTACTGGTTCCTGCCCAGGATTTATGGGTAACCAGGTAATATAACTTTAAGTCTGAAGTTTCTCGATATACATTATTCCAGTCTATCTTAGCCTAAATTCATTCCTATGACATATCTTGCAGTCAAAGTTTGAGGTTGGCGGTCCAAGTAGGGTGGACAAAGGAAATGCATTGATGGATGCAAACCAAAAAGCCAGCTCCAGGACGAGGTTTAGTCCAACCTAGAGCATATGGTCTGGGCCACCGGGAGGCCAAGGAGGAGGAGGATGTGGTCACGAGTATGAGATTTTTATGAGTTAAAGTATTATGCATACCCTCCCAGTAACGCGTAACTCAAGTATATAAGTGTGGATTTATGAATACTCATGATTCAGAACATACCCTCCAAGGTTCTCTTTGACATAGGTGCCTCATATTCATTCATTGCGGAATATTTTGCGCATAAACTCAGTCTAGAGATCTTGCCAGAAGCGTCACCGTTAAATGTTTCTATGCCTAATGGTTCAATTTTGCAAACTAATTATAAGTGTAGTGCCCCATTGCTTTTCGGGAAGTCTGAAATTATTATGGAGGCATCTCTTTTACCCATTACTGAATTTGAACTGATATTGGGGATGTACTTGTTATCTGATGTGAACTCTAAGATAGACTGTAGGAGTAAATAAATTCAGCGAGAAGGTCCCAATCAGTCCCTTATTTTGTATCGTGGCTTGAAAGGGGTTTTTAATTTGATTATCTCCTTGGCAAAGTCCATCAGAAGTATTGGCAAGGGTTGCGCAACTTTCCTGGTACTGATGCATATGGAAGCTAAGAGTACCCTTCAAGATATGGAGGTAGTGCGAGAATTCTCAGATGTCTTCCCGGAAGAATTGCCTGGAGCTCCTCTCGTTAGAGATGTTGACTTTCAAATTGATCTTCTTCCAGGATCTAGACCAGTAGCCAATGCTCCTAATCGCATGGTCCCCAGAGAATTAATAGAGTTAATTATTCAATTGCAGGCATTGCTTGATTTGGGTTTTATCAGGCCTATCACTTCTCCTCGGGGCGCTCCTGTTTTATTTGTTAAAAAGAAGGACGGTAGCTTGAGGGTATGCATTGACTACCGCGAGCCGAATAAACTTACCATCAAGAACAAGTACCCACTTCCAAGGATATATGATTTATTCGACCAAATTGAAGGGTCTTGCACATATTCCAAGCTAGACTTGAGATCTAGTTGCCATCAGTTAAGGATTCGAGACGATGACATCCAAAAGTCAGCTTTCCGAATGAGATACAGACACTTTGAATTTGTGGTCATGTCATTCAGGTTGACTAATGCTCCGTCAACTTTCATGGACTTGATGAATCAGGCGTTTCGGGAGTTTTTAGTTCATTTTGTTATTGTCTTTATAGATGACATTCTAGTGTATTCCAGGAGCAAGGATGAGCATTTCATCCATCTGCGGACTGTTTTGAGCACACTTAGGGAGAATCAGTTATATGCAAAATTCTCGAATTGTGAGTTTTGACTTTCAGAGGTGACGTTTTTGGGACATGTTATCAGTCAGAAAGGTTTTGCAATGGATCTCAAGAAAAAAGAAGCCATCAAAGATTTGCCAAGACTGAAGACAGTTGTTGAGGTCCACAGTTTCCTTGATCTGACAGGTTATTACAAGTGATTTATTAAAAATTTCTCAAAAGTTTCTCCACCTTTAACTTCTCTTACTAGTAAAGGGAAATCCTACGAGTGGAGTGGAGAAAGCGAATTGGTGTTTGAGGAGATGAAGACCCGATTGGTTTTTTCTCTCATCTTATGTTTAACTTTGGGAGTAGATGGTGTCTAGATTTATATTGATGCTTCGGGCCGGAGTTTATACTATGTACTAATGCAGCATGAGAGAGTCATAGCCTACACATCCAGACAGCTGAAGCATGAGAAAAATTTTATATCGTGTTCATGACTTGGAATTAGCAGCGGTTATTCATATACTGAAAATTTAGATACACTATCTCTATGAGGTTTGTTGTGAAATCTTTACAGATCACAAGAGCCTCAAATATATTTTTGAGCAGCAGGAGCTAAATTTGAGGAAGAGTAGATAGTTGGAATTCCTTTCAGATTGTGATGTTGATATTTAGTACCATCAGGGCATAACAAATGTGGTAGCAAATGTTCCCAGCAGAAGGGGATTGTGCTACTCCCTCATCACCCAACAGGAGGAGCTTGTCCGAGAGCTGAAGAGACCAGAGATCATGATTGTACCCTGCTCCAGGTTTAGCTCTAGTAGGAGCTAAATTTGAGCAGATGCCCCCAACATATCATGATTGTACCGTGCTAGACCACAAACAAATTATATATATATATATATATATATATATATATCTTTATATTATAAACAAGGAGCAAAAGAGCAATGGTGTAACATTTGGATGCCCAAAATACCCTCCACAATGGTGTAACATTTATTCCCTAAATACCCCTCATATAATCAACACTCATTTTCATTTGTTTGGGTCTTTTTAGTCATTTTTCTTATATTTAGAGAGGAGAGATAGAAATTACGTTTTGTATGTGAAAACGTATGCTTTTTACAAAATAAAAAATATAATCGTGATTTAGATTTTTTTACGGTTATTTTGAGTACTCATATGTATATGTTGCGAGCGTAGCCTGCAGCGACACATATAGCACGGGCGAAGCCCGTGCGAAGGTGGGCGAAGCCCGCCTAGATGCGTCCGAAGACCACCCAAGAGCTCTCCCCTCTTTTTTATTTGTTTGGGCCGGATCTTGGGTGGTCTTTTTAGTCATTTCTTCTTATACTTTAAGAACTCTTCTTATAGATGCGGTTGAAGATCACCCAACTCGCAGACGAAAAAAATGATTCAGTCTGATTTAGCCACCCTGTTCGACAGACAGTAGATTTTGAGAACGAATGTCGCTACCACGACAAATGTCGCTCTCAAGATAAATGTCACCTCCAAGATAAATGTCGCCCCACGACAAATGTCGCACCCTTGACAAATGTCGCACCCACGACCAATGTTGCCGCCTCAGCCAAATGTCTCCCCCTCGACAAATGTCGTACCCTTGACAAATATCGCACCCACGACGAATGTTGCACGCACGGGATCCCCCGTGCAATACTGCTTGTATATATATATATAATCTTTGAGAGGAATTGAACTCATGATCATCAGTAAATTTTTTTTGTTTTTACCAACTGAGCTAAGTTGTTTTAAACTGTTGATTATAGCTTCTAATATATATTTGTATATTAAATCATAAAAAATATTCTGTATTAGTGATTTTTTTTTAAAAAAAGAATCAGTATAAGCGGTCGCTCACGCTTGCCTCTATATAAATCCGCCCCTGATTACTCACCGGAGCAAAAACACCGCATCAAACAGAGCCTTTATTTTCGTGTTTTTTTTTCTGCTTTTTGAGGAATCTCATGAAATAAATAAAGTGATGCTTCAAGATTCGTGTGTCAAGTAATCTGATTGATAAATTAAAAAATTCAAGGAAGCAAAGAATAAAATAAAGTTACATTCACATTATGTGATTAAATTAAATTGTTCAAAGCATCCACAGCTTAAAAACAAAGATGAAACAAGTACAAAAGAATTGCTCAGCTATTTTTCGCATTCAAAACATGAAAAAAGGTCCGGGAGCGAATGTGGGCACGACCGTCTGATTGCTCTGATGCCTGAAACATGAAAACACTTATTACACATACACAAAACATGAAAACACTTATTACACACACAAATGACATTGCAATCAAGAAAGAAAAAGCACATGTGAAGAGTGATCATGCTTTAAATTGGACGTTCACATAAGATGAGGTTCACAATCAGATTGTCGTGTGCCAATAAATTAATGACACACATGCATCAATCTTTAGCATATTCATTATGGATGATTCACAAGCACTGAAGATAACTATCTTAGGAAAAAGATCTGTTTGAGGTATAGTAATACAAGTTGATTTAGACGAGTTTCGGTAAAAATACAATAATGAAGTGATATTCAAAAGAATAAAATGAAGCGAAAACTATGAAAAATAATGAAAGAAAAATTCAAGGATGATTATAAGTCAACAAAAAGAAAGCTTTGATTATTTGAGCATGCATTAGTAGCGGGACAAACTAAAAAGGAGTTTAAGAAATTGATTTCAAGAAGAAATCCAAATAAAAAAAGATTTCTTGAATGCTGGGGGTGAGGAAATGTCATCTTATATTGCTAATTATTTAAGGGAGTTGTTAAGGGCACCACAGTTTTGGCTAGGTGCATCGCACTTTCTCCAAATTTTTTGCGCCTTTTAAAAATACGTCTTACACATGCATTTTTAGGAAATGTGTTCAACACGAAAGTTGTAGATCTCGACGAGATCTACAACTTTTGTGTTGAACACTTTTCCTAAAAATGCATGTACAACGCATACTTTGAAAATATGTCCAGATTTTACGTCTTTCTAGAAATACGCATTGTACATGCATTTTTAGGAAAAGCGTTCAACACGGAAGTTGTAGATCTCGTCAAGATCTACAACTTTCGTGTTGAACAATTTTTCTAAAAAAACATGTACAAAGTATATTTCCAAAAGATGCGAAAAATTAGTAGAAACTGCGGTGCACCTAGGCAAAACTGCGGTGCCCTTAACAACTTCCTTATTTAATCGATGTCATAAATGTACTTGGAGATGTGCATTGTGGTTGCTGAGTAGTAAGTTAAGTTCTGAAAATGAGTGATAATTGATTAAAAGTGCATCAAATCTGAAATAAAGAATAATGACTACTTAAACAACATGTATGAGAATGTGAGCACGAAAGGGTTGTTGGCATCTTTGGAATGAACTACTCTGATACCAATCAACAAATAGATGACGATGTCGGACATTAGATTAGTCATTTCATCATGTAAGAATGTGACAATTGTATATTTCTCAAAATTCTAGTCATTCACATTTCTCTCATTGCATTCAGTCCCTCCAACGGCTAAGAAGAGTATTTATATTGGGTTTGTCAACAACAATCACTACATTCAATTGTTGATGCACAAAGATTGTCTACTTTCGTCGGTGATTAGTATGTGGATGAGATATCACGCTATAATTGCAGACGAGTGATACTTCAAAGGGTGGGATTTTTTCCTTAGTCCGGTGCCGGAATCAGGCTAGCCCGGCCCGGGCCGGGCCGGACAACCAGAAAAAATAGGGGCTCTGTAAGAGCCCCAAGCCTGTTCCTGGCCCGGGCCGGGCTTTTCCTGGGCCGGGCCTAGCCGGGCTGTCGTTCTTGCCACACAAGAATGAATTAGAAAATGAAATGCTCCCTATAATTATTCGGCACTTTATTTTAAATTGAGCATACTACACAATTCATGCCAGTTATTTGTGTTCTTAATTTAGTTTGTGATTAATAATTTTAAAATTAGGATTATACTCAACTGGATGTTAATTAAATTTTTTGTTTATCCAAAAATTAGCGTCAATTAAATTTATTCAATTGATAACATTTGTGCGTCTTGTTTTGTCCCCAATATTAGAAAAATATAAATAATATTCAATGTGCAATATATTCGGTGAAAATAAATTTATATTCACAATACTTGACACCTTCACTTATACAATCTCACCACATTTAAAAAATATTTGTTCATATTTTAATTTTAATTTGGTGAAAAATCATAGCAGTATAATAGTAGCAATAGAGATAGGTGTGCACATAAAGACCGGTCCCAATCGGTCGGGACCGGACAGGGACCGGTCCCAGTTAGGACCGGTCCGGTCCCGTACCGGTCCTGTGGTCCCTGGCAGCCCCCTCTTTAAGGGTAAAAACCGGTCCCGGACCGGGACCGGTTTTGGTACCGGTCGGGACCGGAAAGAGCTCAACTCGACGATGTTCGTCGAGCTCAGCTCGACGAAAATCATCGAGCTGAGCTCGACGAAAATCGACGAACAGAGCTCAACGATCGTCGAGCTCTGCTCGACGATTTTCGTCGAGTCTCAGCTCGACGAAATCGTCGACCAGAGCTCGACGATCGTCGAGCTCTGCTCGTCGATTCCGTCGAGCTGCTTTAACGTCTCTTTTAAAAGAGCCGTTAAGGCTCTCACTAAAAGAGTCGTTAACGGCTCTCATTAAAAGAGCCGTTTGGCACTTTGACTCTTTTTTTTATTAATTTTATTAATTAAAAAATATATATTTTATTTAATTTATATCTTATAAACCGCCCCCCCCTCTCTTACTCTCTCTCTTTCACTATCTCTCTCACTCATATTCGTGTTAAATGACTTCCTCCTCCTCCATGCCGGCGTCCTCCTCAGCGTCCGTCGATCATGAGATCGTTGAGCATCGGCATAAAACGGCGGTATGGGATAACTTCGATAAAGTGCGGATCGACGGCGAAATTAAGGCTAAGTGCAAACTTTGCGCGAAGCTTATGGCCGCTAACAGTAGCAACACAACGCTCGCCCGACACAACAAATCGTGTCTTTCCAAACAAGCCCCGTCGGAGGCCAACCAAGCTCAAATTTCGACGACCGGGCACATTTGGACGTATGACCAAGCTCGGCAACGGGAGCGACAAATGGAGAATGTCATCAAAAGCGGACTTCCGTTCAACCACTACGACAACGACGAAATGACGTCTTACATACATGAAGCACTCCAACCAAAATATCAACAGGTAAGTCGTACTACAACTCGACGTGATGCTTTACAAGTTTACCTGCAATCAAAATTATATTTACAAAATTATTTTGAAACATTCGACGGTCGAGTTAGTTTAACGAGCGACGTTTGGACTAGCGGTTTAGTTGACGGACTTTCTTATATTTGCATAACTTGTCAATGCGTCAATCCCGATAGTTGGGAATTAAATAAACGTATAATTTGTTTTGAAGGTTTTGAATATCCGCACACCGGTAAAGCTATTTATCAGGTGATTATTAAGTGTATTAGAGATTTTAAAATAAAAGATAAAATTTTAAGTATTTCGTTTGATAACGCCTCGAATAATAATATGACTATTAAATATTAGATTAATGATCTGGAACCTATGCTAGATGGTATTTTTTTTCATACATGTTGCGTATGTCACGTTCTTAATTTAATTGTGCAAGATAGTTTCTTTTATGAAAAATTATGTTATTAAAATACGTACTATGTTACGAGTTATTTATAGTTCAAAACGACGAAAACAAGATTTCAAAAAATTTGTTATAGCACAGGGTAAAAAATTTTTGGGTCCATCTTATGACATGCCGGTACGATTGAATTCCACGTACAAAATGTTAAAGGGGGCTTTGTCACAAAAATCGTTATTGATAGAATTTTATAATAGTGTAGAAGAATCACATGATTTAGATGCGTCAGATTGGGCTATAATCGAAGATTACATAAATTTATTAGAAAGTTTTTATCGGGCAACAACTATTTTATCTGTAGTTTATTATCCTACTAGCTCGCTTGTTATTGAAATTTTTTTATTAATTACTGAAACGTTTAAAACTTACAAAATTAACCCAATGTGGCGTCCGTTAATATTATTAATGGAGGAGAAGTTTTAAAAATATTATACGCATATGCCACCTATGTTTTCTTGTGCTGCGGCTTTAAACCCTTTAATGGGTGTAGACGAGATTGAAAATTTTATAGAGGAAATTAATCGAAATTTAGAGTTAAACGAATCTTCTAACGATTTTCACAACGTTAGTGTTTCAAAATTTAATTCTGATTTTACTCGCCTATATAATTATTACGATCAACTATATGGATTGCGACCTCGCGAGAAATCCACCGCCCCTCGAACAAAAGATATTTTAAAAAATAGATTTTTAGAATTAGCTTCGAAGAAAAAACAACGAACTTCGAGTACTTTAAACGAATTAGGTTTATATAGCAAAACACAGCTTCAAGATTTTATGATCGCGTACGAAATGGAAAATTTTGATATTTTAAAATGATGGAAAATTAAATCTAATAATTATCCTATTTTGGCCTTAATGACCCGTGATTTACTAACCATCAAAGCTAGTACGGTAGCTTCGGAGTCTGCGTTTTCTTTGAGTGGCAGGATTCTGAACGAGCGAAGGAGCCGTTTGACCGAAGAATCTTTGGAGATTTGCATTTGCTACAAGTAACATTTGGACGCTTTGAGGAGGAGACAACACGTCTCGTCAATTGAAGACAGTGAGTCTGAAGTTGAAGAGAAGCTTAATAACTTAAATATGGGGAGTGCCGCAGAATAAAGACGTTGAAGTTGAAGACGAGTTCAAAATCAAAAGTGACTCCGGAGTTGAAGACGAGTCCAAGGCTCAACTCCAAATTTTGAATTTGTATTTTGTATTATAATTTCAAATTTAATAAAAATGTTTGTATTTTGATTTTGTATTATAATTTGTAATTTGTATTTTGATTTTGTAATTTTATTTCAAATTTAATAAAAAAAATTTATTTACTTTGCAATTTTGCATTTCATATTATTACATATTATTTAATTAAATTATTAAAAATTAAATATACTAATATATAATAAAAAGATTAAAATAATTATTTAATTAACCGGTCCCGGTCTGGGACCGGTTAGGACCGGTCCTTCCGGTCCCAGGCGGTCCCGGTTTTCAAAGGAAAAACCGATCCGGGACCGGTGTCCCAAAAGACCGGTCCTGCCCAGGACCGGTCCCGGACCGGGACCGGGGTCTTTATGTCCACCCCTAAATAGAGGAATTGAAATATTATGAATTTCATGGGGAAATAATATCTTTATCTCTAACACTATAAAAGAAGTATAAAGTCATGAGTTCAAAATTCTCACCGTCATCGGATCATGGTTGCAAAATTCACTTGCCGTCCGATCTTGAATCATTAAAAAAAGAAAATAAATAGGGATCCTACAGCTATTGATGCGGAAAGGTAGAGAGAGAAAGCGGTAGAGAGAAAGAGGGTTAGCGGTAGAGAGAGAACACGGTAGATATACCATTATATATATATTATATTTAAATAAGCGTCCATCTCGGAAATTCCAGTTGTCACCTCCAACTTCACGCACAGCTGGAACTTACTATAAAGCACACTCCTAAACATCTATTGGATGCGAAAAAATATTATTATTATATATTATATAGGTGGATATATTATATAGATGGAGAGAGATATTAAGTTTTGTTTGTCAAAACGTATGTTTTTGACAAAATAGAAAAGTAATCATGATTTAAATTTTTTTACGATCATTTTGAGTACTCATATGTATATGTTGCGGACACAGCCCGTAGCGGCGCATCGACCACGGGCAGTGGCGGAACTAGGATTTTAAAGCCGCACGGGCACAATCTAAGCACCGTCCAAATCTTGGGGGGTAGCGCACCCTAAGCGGGGGTTCGGGGGCAGTGTCCCCGAAATTTTTTTTTTTGCAAAGATATTTTTGTAAAAAAATTATTGAACGCAATATTACAAAAGAAAGGTTTAGATCTGAAAAACTTACAATTCAACAAGATACTTTCCGTTGACACATGCTCTGAAAACGTGAAATAATAGTTTCTGTTGTAATAGTATCGGCAACTTCTTTTTCAATGTAAGCAACCAAGCAATCATTCATCCATTCATCCCTCATTCTATTTCGCAGCCGATTCTTTATGATCTTTATTGCAGAAAACATTCTTTCAACAGTAGCTGTAGCAACTGGTAAGAGGCAAGCCAACTTCAACAATCTAAAAACTAACTGATAGTGATTATCTTTTTTTAATTCAACCATTTTTTCAGAAGATCACTAATTCCTTTAACATCAGAAAATGTGTCCGTTGATGTAGAGCGCATATCAAAAATATATATGTCAAGTTGTCCTTCAAGTAACTGCAGCTCTATTGGCGTAAAATCATACGGATATAATGCAGCAAGATGAAGTAATTTTTGTTTATCATAAGAACTAAAATGATCCTTTGGGTCTAGACAAGCAACACATAAGAGTAATTCTGTGTTTACTTCATCAAAGCGATCATTTAACTCATTTAGCATCCAATCAAGCACTGCATTAAAAATTTCAATTCTGAAATAATGTTTATTTGTAATCTCACGTGCATTGCGTCTTGATCTACCTTGCTGAACAAACTTCTCTTCCATATTATCAACTTCTATGTCATGTTTTCTACAGAAAGTTGAAACTTCGGTCATAAATATTTCCCACTCGGCTTCATCATTTCTCATCTTCAATAATAATAGTTTTGATAATTTTACGAAATGCATAGCATTTACAATATCTTGATCTTTCCTCTGCAATGCATGAGATAGTTCATTTGTTTTTGACAAAATATTTTTCATCAAATGAATAACAAATGCAAATTTGAAAGTCAAGATAACTTGAACAAGTGCGCTTGTCATTCCTCTTTGGTTTCCATCTGCCCCATCAACTATGATAATCTCTGATCCAGCACATCAACAATAGAAGAGAACATGCGAATAAAATTTAAAACTGTGCCATAATGTGACCCCCACCTCGTGTCACCAGCGCGTTTGAGCTCTAAAGGTTGATTCAACCCTCGTCCACTTTCCAAGTCCCCACATCCAAGCTCTGTAGCAACTCGATCAACTTCCAAGGCTCTAAGAGAATCA